>JAOWBW010002000.1:0-60004 GCA_026119855.1 Campanula takesimana
TTTATGTACAAAACCAGAGATTCGGGAGAGAAGGGTTCGGGGGTTAGGTGACGGAGTGGGAAGTACTTAAACACCCACTCCGCCCCGCTTACGCGGGGTCTTACTACTATTGGTGTTCTAATATTTACATGTCCTTCAATTAATTAAATAGAAATGTGCTAACAATTGTGATGAGAAGAAAAAGGGAAATAAAGGGGAAATAAAATAGAATTGTTTTATTTATTTAATGATAAAGATTACATATAACAAGTAATGTTAAAGAATTACATTAAGAGATGAAGAGAATTAACATGGTGAATTAAAGTTAAGATTAAAATGTAGGGAGATAACCTTAACTAACTTCAATATGTGAAGTAGTCATGTTGGTCATGTCCCATTAATGGGGATTGCATACATCAAGAAGAAGAAAACAAAGAAGAAAATGGAGTTGTACCTTGAGAAAAGAGGACTTGGAACCTTGACTTGAAAGTGTTATTGTTGTAATGAAATTGTTGTAAAACAATTTGTGTAGAGTCTTGTTACTAAGAACTCTTGTTGGGAGAATTTGTGTATATGTAGTTGTGTGTGGTGAATCAAGGTTGGAGTCCAAAAGAAGTCCCCAAAAAGAAGTCCTTTCTCCTTTTCCAAGGTAGAAGATGATGGTTTTTATAGGTAAAAAGAGAGGGAAATGATGGAGGGAAATTGGTCATCCATGTGAAATGGATGAGCCAATCACAACTAAGATAAATGAATAAAAGAAAAATAAAAGAAATCAAATAATAAATGAAACAAATATTGTTTTTGGGAAAAGGCTTAGAATTTGGGTTTGGGAGTTAATGAGAAAAGGGGGGATGAATGTGGATGTAAAAAGGTTGTTTGTGATCAAGAAAAGATGTTTGTAAATAAGAAAAAGGAGGGAAATAAGGTGCAATCCGTTACTGCCAAAGTGGGAAGCGCGCGGGTCCGGCTTTTGGGGCGGGACGCGCGCTCACTGGCAGTGCCGTAAGCGCCCGCGGGTGAAAATGACAGAATGACAGAATGACCCTAAAAGTTAACTCTGTTATGCAGTTTAGTCCAAAACTAACGGAATCAGTTAGGAACTTAACCGAAGTAACAGAAATCAACTAAAATAAGTTAAATAAAAATACTTTGTATGCAATCGGGGTGAGAGGTCCAAGGCGGGGTGTCTACAGAGCCCCTCGGCGACGTGGATTGCGAAGCAAAACGCGTCGACGAAAGAAAGACAACCGCCGAGGACATCGACAAGAGAAAACAAAGACTCGATAAAGCAGGAATTTGAAATTACAAAGATAGAAATGCGCTCCCTGTGTGAGCGAATTTTGCTGATGGAAGAGGTATGGTGATTTTAGTGGTCCACCATGGACCAAAATTGGTGCGCGGTGCGGCATATTCTGATGCGCTGTGCGGCACTTGTTGATTCTGGTGCGCGGTGCGGCATATTCTGATGCGCTGTGCGGCACTTGAGGTATGGTGATTTTAGTGGTCTACCATGGACCAAAATTGTGCGCGGTGCGGCATATTCTGATGCGCTGTGCGGCACTTGTTGATTCTGGTGCGCGGTGCGGCATATTCTGATGCGCTGTGCGGCACTTGTTGAATCTGGTGCGCGGTGCGGGATATTCTGATGCGCTGTGCGGCACTTGTTGATTCTGGTGCTTTGTGCGGCACCTGGTGCTCTGTCCGGCACCTGTTATGTGTATGCTTTGCAGATATACGTGCTTGTGTGAGATGTGAAATAGGAATTGTGAGAGAAAATTGTGATTGTGGTGTGATATGATCTTGAAAGCACCTTTGTAATGAGAGAGAAGTAAGAATGTAGAAAGTGATCTTGTGTGCGGTGTGATTTTGAGGAAAGCATTGGATGTATTCATACCTTCACTTACCATTGCCGCTTGAGTGGAGATGGATTCTTGATGTCCGCGGGGGATGGTTTAATGGAGAATGTCCATTCTTTAGATGTTGATGAGAGAATGCCCTTGATGTTGGGTTGGCGAGATGGTATTCTGGATGATGGGTTTGGTCGTGCCAAAAGGCTTCCTACGTATCCCTTTAAGAGAATCAGACCAGCGTAGTTCAGGATGATGGAGAACGTCGGAAGGAAGGTAGCAACGCTAGGAGCAAAGCAAAGTAAAGCACATAATTTTGCACATAGAAGGAGAAAAGAAAGAAAAAATCTTTTTTTTTTTTTTTTTTTTTTTTAAGATTAGAAAGGAAAGAATATGCACACATGTGAGGAAGAGATTTTTTTTTATATTTTTTTTTTTTTTTTAGGTTCGTGGGTGAACCATTTTAGCCATTGTGTGTTTGTAAAGCCAACCAAGATCAAGTCATGCTCAGTCGAAGTCTGGATTGCCTCGCTTGAATTCTGTTGTCGCTGGTGTGCCCAACGAAGATTGATGTCTGGCCCCAAGAGATTATCGGTTATGGGGCTTCAAAAAGGCTTTTGATGCCGAGATGAGGGGTTGCTGATTGTAAAGCCCCTAGAATACCTTTGATGCCAAATTTGAGGGACTTGCATAGCTCCAAGATAAATCAGCTCTTGGCCCATTCGAGTAAATTGCCCTTTGTTGTTGTAGTGAGCAAGCCCCAAGAGGAGATCGTTGATGCCAAGCTTCGAGAGATTGCAAAGCCCCAAGTGTCGTGGGCTAGTAGATGGCGGGATGTAAGACCTTTCATTGTAAGCCCCAAATTACTCGTGATTGGCTCGGCATTGAGAACGGATGTACCGTTTGGTAGAATTCTTGATAGAGATCTCCTTCTTGCTCTTACTGGGGAGATGAATGGCCTCATTGTGGTCGATACCCAAATGGCTGAGGGCTTATGTCAAAGGATGCAGTAATGTCTTGCGGCGCCGTCGAGGTCGCGAGGATAAGGTCTTGGCGTGATAAAGTCTCAAATGAGTATGCTTGCTTGACTCTTCTTGAGTTGAACTAATGATGGATCTTCGGATGCAACTAGTGCTGTGGCCCAACTTTATCTGAGCTGCACCTTGTGCTTTTAATCTTGGAGAAGGGGTGCTGAATTGCAGAAACATTTGGATTGGCCGTGGCATTTCCCGCTATAACCCTGTTTTGATTAGAGTTTAGCATATTGATCTTTTTGCTTTTCTCTAAGACTTCCTTCAAAATCTCGCTGTGAGTTCTAACAAAAATCATCAACTTCATTCATAACATCGGAGTCTTCATTTAAACCAAGAGGCCTTTGACTTGAAGTGTTGAGAGACCCTTGAATCTTGATTGTTCTCATGGAGCCATAAGACTACTCCACATTGCACTTGCTCGAGTATTGTTGCCCAAAAGACTGTCGGTCGCGAAGCCCTAATACTGCCCTTTGCTTTAATTACTGTAATGCCGTAGCCCAAAAGATTGTAGATTGCGAAGCCCGTTGAGACCTTCGGTGCCGAATTGAGGAAGCTTCCAATGTTGCACATGACTTGGCTGGGGATACTGCGGGGAGTTAATTGCTCTTTGCCGAGGGAGCCTTTAAGACTTGACCGTAGCCCTTAGAGTGCCATCATTGATTGCGAGAAAGATCCATCCTTGATTGGGGGAACGAGCACGGACACACGCGACAAGAGGGCTTTTTGACATCCCTTTTGGGAGACATTGAGGATAGTCTCACACACCTTTTCGAAAATAGCCTCTAGGGTGTATTGATTGTCAAGTGAAGCAAAAGAAGTCCTTGTCCTTGAGTCACATAGCCCCTAGGGCGTCACCATTTGTTGAGCAAAGCAAGAGTGACTCATCCTCGTGCGAGGGAACAAACATGAGAGGATATGGCAAGAGCTACTCCATTTCTCGGGAGCCTTTCGGCGTACTTTAGAAGCACATACTTGAAGAAGCTTTGAAAACTGAGACACATGTTGTTGCTATTTGCTGCCCAAGCCAATTGACTAGCTAGGGATTATTTGTGCAACTTCGTGCCCTTTTATGATGGGCTTGTTCTCGGATGGATCTTGGTTACCACGGGCCGTCTTTCATGAACCCAAAAATGCACACTGCTGGAGAATGATGCCGATAACCCAAGACAACCTTTGATGGTGCCATATCTTGTCGAGCCTTTTGCAATCCCAAAGTTGACTCGGTGGGGAATTGACTTGCTGAGGAGATTCAATGTAGAACTTGTCTTCTTTAGAGGCCGGGGATCTCCATTTCTCTTTCCCTTCTCTCTCTCACTCTCTCATTTTTTTTTATGACGCACCCTGTTTTTTGCCTAGACCGCCCTTTCGGTTTTCAATCTAGCGGGCATCTCTTTTGCGTCTTCATCATTTTTTTTTGACTCAATTGATGAGGAAGTGTGCATTGACTCTAGCTGAGGAGATAAGACATGTGATTTTGCGGTGGAGACCTTTTGTCACTAATGATGAGTGACATTGACTTGACTAGGGAAGTGTCCCTAGTATTGACATGTATTTTTATTGTTGAATGACTCGCGAAGGCAAGTAAGTCATTAAGAGAGAGAGAAGGAAAGCCCCAATTTGATTGCAAGAAATTGGAAGTATGCAAAAGAATAGAAGTCCCTAGACTCGACAAGGACGCGAAATGATTCCAAATCTAAGAAAGTTGTTCAATCTTTTTGGTGATTAATTCATTGGCAAATGAATCGTACAAAGATGTCTTGACAAGTTCGAGATGAAGGCCAATCACCATAACGCGCTAGGACTAAACATTTCTTCTTTCTTGCATGAGACCGGACCCGCAGGTTGCCTACGTTCCTCCAGTGTAGAGGCTCAGGTCACCGTAGTTCTTGTGGATTCTCCATTCTTCGTGATGGAATTGTTGCTTCGTAGCTTCGTCCTTTGTTGGTAGATGATGATGTTGATCTTCTTTGATTGAGGGGATTTTTTTTTTTTTTTTTTTTTTTGTTTGTGTTCTAACTTTTGCCTAGGTTGATTTGATGATTTCAACCTAGCGAGTTTTTTTTTTTTTTTTTTTTTTTTTTTTTTTTTTAATCCCCTTTTGAAACATTGCTTGATTTTCTCATGGTTGTTGCTTCACCTTTGATGTCTTGGCTTTGTCTTCGTCGTTGATGATGTTGCCTTCGTCACAATGTTTAGCCCCTAGGCGTTCAAGTGATGGCCTTCATTCCAAAACTCGTTTAGACATTTTTTCATCATTTTGCCAAGAATTAGATGAACAACTTGGAAGAGTGTATAAGGACAAGAACGACTTTTATTTGATAAGAAGACTCGACACTTAACATGGGACGAGAGGAAAACATTAATGCACACAAAAGAGGACTTTTGACTCTTTTTTTTTTTTTTTTTTTTTTTTTATTCCTACTACTAGGTAGAGAAAGAGAAACGGAGATTGTTGTTGTAGTCCCCATTGTCGTTGTAGTCTCCTTGTGGCATGATTTCTTGTAGAAGCCCCATTTCGAAACCAAATCATTCTTCTTTGATGAGTTCTTGCATGTTGGCACTCTCTAAAGGTTGCTCTTCACCCACAGTAAATTCGCCGTTGTCGAACAAATCTTGGATGATGTTTCGAGAAGGAAGCACCCTTCGGTAGTATGGCCACTATGCTTGTGGTAGCCGCACCATTCACCATGTGCATGATTCTTCGGTATCGTCTTCGGCTTGTACCCCTCTAAAGGCTTGACCTTTCCACTTGCCACCAAAGTTTCAAATGCTTCGGCTTGGGTTACTCCTAGAGAGGACTGAAAACTCGGTTGTTGGCGGTACCTTGTAGCTTTTGAGGGACGGGCCACTTGAGCATGCTTTACCCTTAAACTTTGCTTTGCCGTCGGTGAGCTCTTGCAAACGGGCTTTGAGTTCGGAAACCTCTTCATCGTGAATTCTTCTTTCATAATCAAGACGAGCCTTGAGTTCGGAAACCTCTTCTTTGTGAATCCTCTTGTCGATATCGAAACGGGCTTGCCACAAATTGTCTTTACGGCGGGCATCCTCGACAATCCTATCCATTTGTTCCCCCATTGATTTCATTATGTTGAGTAACCCTTCGTTGGACATGAAATCATTTCCACCGTTGTTGTTGTTGCCGTTGGAAGCCATTGGACCTATTGGAAGAGCACGGTTGATCTTAGATTGGCCCCACAAACACCTTTTGGATAAATGAATTAACCCACAAACAAAGAAAAGACTCAACCACATAAGGAAAAACGACTTTTTTTTTTTTTTATTTACAAAGTCGGACGGACGTGGTCCTTTTTGGGGTTTCTAGAAAAAATAGTGGAATCGTCACACTAGTATATAGACCTTCTCGCGGTCCCATATACTCATCGGATTCCACCACGCTTGTGATACCTACATGTGACGGGATTAAACTAAATTAATGTAGTAAATCATACATGCGGGGACGGATTTTTATTTTCGTCCAAAATAACCACTTTTGGGGACGGAGTTTTTTATTTCGTCCATTGCAACAAATTGGCATGTATGATTTGAAGACATTAGTTTAGGGAAACCTCGGTACATGAAACCGACTTGAGTCACGGAGTGTTAGACCTTAAACTAGAATTGTGTGGTTTGTGCTCGGCTTGAATATGAGGCTTAAAGGTCACCCCCGGCATGTAGTCATGAACTACGCCACGGGCTGAGGTTTACCGCTTCGAAAGAGCCAGGTCGAGTGGAGCTTGAAACTTTCTAGGACGGGCCTCGACGGGTTTGGGGTTGGACTTGTGCGACTCGATAGTGAGCAGTTGATAGGAATATGTGCATGTAGTGTGAGGTCTAACATGTGACAAAACATTTTTTTTTTCAAAAGAATAAATAAAAAAACAAATAAGCACATAATTTACAACTTTCGAATCACCCGTATGACCGATAAAACAGAAAGTAAAAGAAATTGTATGCAGGCCCGGTGCCCACACACTGTCATTCTGTTCTGTTTCTGTGCACTGTTCTGTTCCGGGAATGCGCCCAGAAGCGCGCGCATTGTGTTGCCTATGCGGAAGGCGCGCGCGTGAGAGGAAGCATGGCAGAGGCGCCCGCTTCTGGGTGAGAACCTGCAAATCAGTGGGTTCAAGGGATTGCCTTGACCCTTAATTAAGAAAACTTTCCCTGCATAATTTGTTAGCTCAGAAACATGGAATTGAAGGACAAGAAAGGAGGCGGGCGATTCTGGTAATAAGGGTCGGACGCGCGCGCTTTAGGCAAGAAGGCCGAGGCGCGCGCTTCCTACCCTTTTTACCAGAATGCCCAGAAAATAGAATAAAAGAACACCAAAAGTTAAGAACGCAAGTTTACCCTCTAATCGTCCCCAGCAGAGTCGCCACTGTAGATACCCCGGGAACCACGTTGGCTAGAGCGGTGAATTATCCTAGGATGTCTAACTTGTTTTAGATTGTTTAGAGTCGCCACCTATGTTTTTAAAGGAACATAAGAAAAACCTAGAAATAGCCTAATTTATGTACAAAACCAGAGATTCGGGAGAGAAGGGTTCGGGGGTTAGGTGACGGAGTGGGAGTACTTAAACACCCACTCCGCCCCGCTTACCCGGGTCTTGCTACTATTGGTGTTCTAATATTTACATGTCCTTCAATTAATTAATAGAAATGTGCTAACAATTGTGATGAGAAGAAAAGGGGAAATAAAGGGAAATAAAATAGAATTGTTTTATTTATTTAATGATAAAGATTACATATAACAGTAATGTTAAAGAATTACATTAAGAGATGAAGAGAAATTAACATGATGAATTAAAGTTAAGATTAAAATGTAGGGAGATAACCTTAACTAACTTCAATATGTGAAGTAGTCATGTTGTCATGTCCCATTAATGGGGATTGCATACATCAAGAAGAAGAAACAAAGGAAGAAAATGGAGTTGTACCTTGAGAAAGAGGACTTGGAACCTTGACTTGAAAGTGTTATTGTTGTAATGAAATTGTGGTAACACAATTTGTGTAGAGTCTTGTTACTAAGAACTCTTGTTGGGAGAATTTGTGTATAATGTAGTTGGTGAATCAAGGTTGGAGTCCAAAAAGAAGTCCCAAAAAGAAGTCCTTTCTCCTTTTCCAAAGTAGAAGATGATGGTTTTTATAGGTAAAAAAGAGAGGGAAATGATGGAGGGAAATTGGTCCATCCCATGTGAAATGGAATGAGCAATCACAACTAAGATAAATGAATAAAAGAAAAATAAAAGAAATAAAAGAAATCAAATAATAAATGAAAGAAATATTAGTTTTTGGGAAAAAGCTTAGAATTTGGATTGGAGTTAATGAGAAAAGGGGGGATGAATGTGGATGTAAAAGGGTTGTTTGTGATCAAGAAAAGATGTTTGTAAATAAGAAAAGGGAGGGAAATAAGGTGCAATCCGTTACTGCCAAAGTGGGAAGCGCGCGGGTCCGGCTTTTGGGGCGGGACGCAGCGCGCGGCTCACTGGCAGTGCCGGAAGCGCCCGCGGGTGAAAAAATGACAGAATGACAGAATGACCCTAAAAGTTAACTCTTTATGCAGTTAGTCCAAAACTAACGGAATCAGTTAGGAACTTAACCGAAGTAACAGAAATCAACTAAAATAAGTTAAATAAAAATACTTTGTTGCAATCGGGGTGAGAGGTCCAAGGCGGGGTGTCTACAGAGCCCCTCGGCGACGTAGATTGCGAAGCAAAACGCGTCGACCAAAGAAAGACAACCGCCGAGGACATCGACAAGAGAAAACAAAGACTCGATAAAGCAGGAATTTGAAATTACAAAGGATAGAAAATGCGCTCCCTGTGTGAGCGACTTTTGCTGATGGAAGAGGTATGGTGATTTTAGTGGTCATCATGGACCAAAATTGGTGCGCGGTGCGGCATATTCTGATGCGCTGTGCGGCACTTGTTGATTCTTCTTTTGCTCTTCCAAGAAAGCCTTGCAATTACGTTTCCAATGACCAATTTCTTGACAATGGAAACAGATTGCATCCTTTTGTGAATCGGGTTTTGCCTCAGAAGCCTTGGCAACCTTTGCCTTGCTTATTTTGGGTTTGACAACTTTCTTACCCTTTCCTTTGGCACTAGCCTTCTTCCCATCATGACCAAGAGCACGGGAGAACCTTTCTCCACAATTTTCATCTCTGCAGTTTTGAGCATCCCATGCAACTCAGAGAGATTCTTATCCATTCCATGCATGTTATAATTCATCACAAACTGATTATAACTTTTAGGCAATGAATTAAGAATGAGATCCGTGGCTAGCTCCAATGGGATTGGATAGCCAAGTTTCTCAAGGTGCTCTACATAACCTTTTATTTTAAGAAAGTGAGGACTCACTTGTTGCCCTTCATTCATTTTACTAGTAGTGAATGCAACAATGGTCTTGTACCTCTCTTGCCTAGCTTGCTCTTGAAACATGGTTCTCAACTCCACACCTATCTCATAGGCTTCCAAATGTTTCAAACTTTGTTGGAGTTTTGAACACATAGCATCAAGCATGAGACAACTTACATCTCTAGAATCATTACGATGTTTCTTGTAATTGTCCCTTTCTACCCTAGGGGCGGTAGGCGGTGGTTCAGCAGGGAGAGGCCCATCGAGAATGTACAACTTATCTTCTTACCTAGAACGATTCTTATGCTACGGATCCAATCCATAAAGTTAGTACCATTCTCTTCGAGCTTATCCTTCTCAAGGATTGATCGCAACGACATTGATTGAGTGTTATTAATCATTATCTACAAATATGCAAAATTTTCAAAATTTAATAAGTACCGATTTTCATTAAAGAGATAAATAATGTATTTTTCAAACAAAATACTCCCACTAAATTATATAACCTTCATATACATCCAATGTATAATATAATTTAATTGGGCTAAGATCCAACTTTAATTTAACTTTTGAGTCCACGGTGGCGGACCGCTCAAAAACTAAATTAATTAGGTAGACAATCATGTCAATCATATCCCATATGATTCTTAGATCCTTTTATGAGATTCTTCGAGAAATCCAATTTCCAAAGCATGTTTAATCTCATCTTTTGCCTAGGCCCAAAACTGTTTTGACGCCTAATTAAGTCCAACCATTTAAACGTATAGGAACCATTCAATTTAACACACCTTGCGGAGGCAAGCCCACATTAAATTAATGAACCTCATCTTGCTCATACATGAATAAAATCAATGCACTTCGCGAGGCGAACCCACATTAAAATCACCCATATATAAATAAGTGTTTTAATCATGGCATGGCAAGAGAATGACTTAAAACTTTCTTTGAAGGTTCATCACATATAGCATATAACACATTTATGAGCACATAATATAAACATGTTACACATCAAGTTTAGCCACTAAATTAATCCCATTAATTTAAGCATGATATTTATGTGTCATTAGTTTCTCTATAATTATGAGGATGAGACTAATTCAACTTTGGTTATTATCTCCAAATCAAGACAACAAGAAGTGCGGTCGAACTAAGCCATTAGGCAACCACAATCCCGCACTAATTCAAGAAACCAAGAAAGTAGTCCATGTGGCCGAAACTAAGCAATAGATGGTCTCGATGAACGTAGGCCAATTGCATTCACAATTCCACATGGATCTCCAATCATTGAATCAAGAACTTTGTTTCTCAATTTTAGCAATTATGAACTCTTCATATTCTAACTTCGTTTTATCTTTGAAACTTTGATTGCGATCATTTTGGGAAACACAATCTCGATGAACGCAGATTAGCCATCCAAAACTTGAACCAATCTAGGAATCACAAGACTAAAACAAATAGGAAAATCAAACCCCAAAATCCACACACAAACCAACTACCTAAAACCCATTCCAGATCAGCAAGTCTGGACTGGTTCTGTTACTGGTTTTGTCGATTTGTCGAAAATTCCATATTCAGATTTTAACCAAAATCAGAACATATTCTGCCGAGCGAGCGCCCGCCTGGTTATGACCAAGCGCGCGCCTGAATGGCCAGAATAGTATAGAATTTTAAAGTTCGAAAATTTTGTCTCAAAATTATTTTTCACCGATTATTAAAACTTTGATCCAATCAAAAATCAATAATCGAAATAATTCAGAATCCACCATAATTTTTTATTGCGATTGAATCGTGCGATTAAATTTGCAAAACAATAAACCACATAAAATCACAAAACACATAAGCATCATATATTCCAATATTCATATCATGCAAGGCACATAAACAATTTATATACACATAACATGATCCAAGTATTGAATTAATCAACATGAACGGGGCTCTGATACCACTGTTGGGTTTCGTAGTAACATGCGCAGCGGAATATAGCAATTAAAATTTTAAGAAACCCAAAGCCATGGATCCGCTTATATGATTAAATCAAATACACCATAATGAATAAAGGAAAAAAAACTAACCCTTGATGACTATCAAAGTTTTCTTCGGTCTTGGTGGAGAAACTTGAAGACTTGATCACGATCACAAAGCTTGAACACGAACTTTGAAGATGATGATTTTCACCCTATAGCGGTATCCACACTTCGAACGAATATCAAAAGAGCTTCTTTGATCTGGTTGCTAGACCAATATTATAAAACACACTTTCACAATACAATAAAGAACTATATGGAATTTATTTTGTGAATTATTTTGTTCCTCAATCAATGATATCTTAGAACAAAATAAAATCTCTCTCAAACTCTTTGAGACTCACAAACCACTAGTAAATATTGTCTGGCCGAATTGGTGTTTTTATACACAATTAAGATCTATTCCAAATAGGTAACTTGTGTCAAAAACCATTCCTAATCGAATTAGGAAATTTCCAGTCGGCATACCGGGCGCCCCCTGGTTCTACCCAGGCGCCCGCTCATTTGACCAGAAGGTCCGGGCCTTTTAGAACTCATTCAGTCGCCCGCCTAGTTCAACCCAAGCGCCCGCTTTGGTTGACCAGGAAGCCCAGAATAATTCCAGAAATTCCCTTGAGGTCTTTCGACCCTAAATTCCAATATAGTCCTTTTAATTAAGATTCGTTCTATTGTGTGTGACCCTCTAGGATTATACTAAGTTGGCAATGGGCTCAAACATGATCCCATAAGATATGATTAGGTTCTAGCAAACCGTCATACCTACCCAAATAGTATAACTAGATACAAGTTCGCATTCCTTTAGAATATGTCATAATCCCTTTCTCCACGATGTCTTTGAACACAAGTCATGGTCAAACAGTCAACTTGTCATGTTCAATACTTTCTCGATTCTGAATATGTTGATAATTCAAATGCTATTGATCCAATTAATCCATTTGAGTCCGGCGAACATTTCATCAACATCATTCCTTCGAGGGGCCCAAGCTTGACATCTCTCCGTGGAGGGACAAATCCATTTAGCTTATTATTCTTCCTAATGGGAATCCGATTATGCCAATCATACCCTTTATAACTACTCGGTTAAAAGTAGCGTTGAATATGTCAAACATAATGTTCATCAAGTGGAAGACTATAATAACTTCATGTCTAAGGATTCAAATGACATAACTAATATGAGATATATGTACGACATAGACCATGACATAAATCTCATACAGCGGGTCATGTCCAGTACCTTGTTCCAAACAAGTACCCATAAATCTAACATGATCATCCCATGATCATTTAGCCTTTATACTAGTGCTTAATAAGTACTAGGGACGGGGATTATTATAAGTAAACATGAACAACAATAATAATCAAAACATCTCTTTATTGATATAAAATAAATGATAACAATTACAACGTTTATTAAACGTGCCTAGGGCACCACTACCAACAGTGAATTACCTAGGATATCTGATTGATTTTAAGAGTCGCCACCCACGTTTTAAAGGAACGCGAGAAAACCTAAGAAAATAGCCATTTTTTATTGATTACGAAACCAAAGATTCTTGAGATGAGGGGTTCGGGGGTTAGGTGACGGAGTGAGAAGTACTTAAACACCCACTCCGCCCCGCTTACGCGGGTCTTGCTACTTTTGGTGTTCTAATACTAAAAAGAAAAGTCCTTCAATTATTAATGTAAGAAGTGCTAACAATTACAATGGAAAGAAAGGGGAAAATTAAAAGGAAATAAAAGAGAATTGTTTTTATTTATTAATTTATGCTAAAAGATTACATGTAACAATTATGCCAAACAATTACATGAAGAAATGAAATGAAAATTAAAGTGGAATTTGGAATGTTGGGATGTAACCTTGGCCAAACTTCAATAGTGAAGTGGTCTTTTGGTTGTATCCCTTTTATGGAGATTGCATACACATTAAAGATGAAGAGTGTAATAAAAAGATTTTAACAAGGAGAGAAAATAAAGATGAGATTAAAATTTTATAAGAGAATGAACATTGTACCTTGTGCTTGAATGAGGAAGAACCAAATTGTATATAGTGACCACTCTTTGAAAATGGATTTTATGTGTTTTAAAGTATTTTTGATTCAAGAATTCTTCCTCCTTTTGTTAAGAGAGTGAAAAGAAAAAGTCCTCTTTTGTTAAGAGAGTGAAAAGAAAAGTCCCCCTTCCAATAATGGATTGGAGGTCTTTGTGGTCACAAAGATGGCCCTTCCCGGATCAAGCCAAGCCATAATGGCTTTGGGGTTACAAATCAGAAAAGGAGGGAATTTTGGCAAAATCTGGGATTCTGGAGGTGGGAAGCGCGCACCTCCCGCCCCCCTATGGGAGGCGCGAGCATCCCATAAAGGAGGGCGGAGGCGCGCTCCTCCCATCTTCAGGAAATCCAAATTTCAGCCCAAAAGTTAACCCCGTTATGCAGTTAAGTCCCAAAACTAACGAGATCAGTCAGAAACTTTACGAACACCACGAAAGTCAACGAAAAACAAGTGAAACAAAGACTCAAGGTTGATTTTGTCACTTAGTCAAATCCAAGACTAACAGAGTAAGTCGAGAACTTAATGGAAAGTAACGAAAGTTAACGAAAAGTAACAAAACTTAACAGAAAAGAGGAAGACAAAGAGTGTGTATGCAATCGGGACATGAGAGGTCCAAGGCGGGGTGTCTACAGGTCCCTATTTCTATTGGCAAACACTATAAGGAGGAGGTTGTGTGTGATGTGTTGACTATGGATCTGTGTCATATATTGCTTGGTCGCCCATGGCAATATGACCACGACATTACTTATCGTGGTAAGGATAATGTGTTGAGCGGCTTTATTGATATAGAAAGGATATGGCAGGATCCGTTTTGCTGAAGCGGGATCCGTTTGCTGAAGCGGGATCCGTTTGCTGAGGCGGGATCCGTTTGCTGGTGCGGGATCCGTTTGCTGATACGGGATCTGTTTGCTAGTGCGGGATCCGTTTGCTGATTACGGGATCCGGTTTCTGATTGCGGGATCCATTTTCTGAATGCGGGATCCATTTGCTGTGGCGGGATCCGTTTGCTGATACGGGATCCGTTTGGTGATGCGGGATCCGTTTGGTGATGCGAGATCCGTTTGCTGAAGAGGAATCCGTTTGCTGATGCGGGATCCGTTTGCTGATTGCGGGATCCGTTTGCTGGTGCGGGATCTGTTTGCTGAAACGGGATCCATTTGCTGAAGGCGGGATCCGTTTGCTGAAGCGGGATCCGTTTGCTGATTACGGGATCTGTTTGCTGATGGCGGGATCCGTTTGCTAATTGCGGGATCACCGTGGACCAAATTGCTGTCTAGAGTTGCAGTTGCTGTTGACTTTATCGTGGGGATGCGGGCATGGTTGACTGTGGACCATTTTCTGCTGGGGATGAAGTGCCTTGAGTAGCGGATGCTGTTGACTTCGTGGTGGTACCTGTTATGTGTGTGCTTGGTAGGTATATATGTTTGTGCAAGAAGATGCATGAAGTGTGAAATGAAGAGAGAAATTGTGCTCGTAGTGCAATGTGATTTGAAAGCAGTTTTGCATGAGAGAGAGTTTTTGTAAGAATGGAGAAAGTGATTTTGTGTGCAGCGTGATTTGAGGAAAGCCTCGGATGTATTCATACCTTCACTTACCATTTTTACTTGAAGGATGTTGATGCTTTTGATGAAGAACGTCCATGCTTTGGATGGAGAATGATGATGTTGGTGATGATGAATTGTTCTTGCCTTTGATGGAGTTTTGGCGAGATGGTATTCTGGATGATGGGTTGGTCGTGCCAAAAGGCTGCCTACGTATCCCTTGAAAGGAATCACACCAGCGTAGTTCAAGGATGATGGAGAATGCTGGAGGAGAAGCTAGGAGCAAAGCAAAGCAGAGCACATACTTTTGCACATAGAAAAAGAAAAGAAAAAGAAAAGATTTTTTTTTATTTAATTAGATTAGAAGGGAAAGAATATGCACACATGTGACAATTTTTTTTTTTTTTTTTTTTTTAAGTTCTTGGGTGAACCATTTTAACCATTGTGTGTTTGTAAAGCCAACCCAAGATCAAGTCGTGTTCAATCAAAGTCTGGATTGCCTTGTTGAAGTATGTCGTTGTTGCCGTGGTGTCCAACGAAATTGATGTCTAGCCCCAAGAGATTTGTCGATTATGGGGCTTCAAAAGGGACTATTGATGCCGAGATGCCAAGGGGTTGCTGATTGTAAAGCCCCTCGAATGCTGAACTTTGAGTGGCTTATGAAGCCTCAAGATGAATCAACTCTTGGCCCATTTAAATAAACTGTCTTTTGTTGTCGACGTGGGAAAGCCCCAAGAGAAGATTATTAATACCAAGCTTCGGGAGATCGCTAAGCCCCAAATGTCATGTGGGCTTCGAGATGGCGGGATGTGAAGACCTTTTGATGTGAAGCCCCAAATCGGCTTAGCTTTGTATTGAGAGCGGATGCCACATCGGGTAGGACTCTTGAAGGCGATCTCCTTCTTTTTTTGCTTGGAGATGGATGGCCCTTTTTGTGGTTGATACCCAAATGGCGGAAGGTCCATGTTGAGAATGTAGTACGGTCTTCGGGAGACATCTCGTGGGAGATGGTGATGTTGTTGCAGATGATAAGGTCTTGGTGTGATAAAGTCTCGAACGGTATGTTTGCTCGAGTCTTCTTGAGTTGAACCGACGGCGGATCTTCGGATGCAGCCTGTGCTTTTGATCTTGGCGAAGGGGGTGCTGTATTGCAGAAACATTGGGATTGGCCGTAACTCTGGTTATAGAGTTAACATATTGGCATTGCCCGCTATAACTCAGCCGGGTGAGTCTAGCATATTGAATCTTTTTCCTTTTCTCTAAGACTTCCTTCAGAATCTCGCTGTGAGTTCTAATAAGAATCATCAAATTCATTCATATCATCGGAGCCTTCATTTAAAACCAAGAGGCCTTTTGACTGGAAGTGTTGAGGGACCATTGAAGTTTGATCCCTTTCATGGAGCCATAAGACTACTCCCAAATTGCATTGCTCGGGTACCACTGCCCAAAAGCTTGTTAATTACGAAGCCCCAATATTGCCCTTTGCTTGTATCACAGTAATGCCGTAGTCCAAAAGATTGTAGATTGCGAAGCCCCTTAAGAACTTTCGGTATAGAGCTTCAAATGTTGTTGGGGACATTGAAGTGAATTGCTTCTTGCCGAGGGAGCCTCTAAGACTTGACCGTAGCCCCTAGAGTGCCATTCGAGTACGGGCACACATGACAAGAGGGCTTTTTGACATCCCCTTTGAGAGACTTTGAGGATAGTCTCACACATCTTTCTCGAGCATAGCCCCTAGGGCTTATTGATCGTCAAATGATGCAAAAGAAGCCCTTGTTCTTGAGTCACATAGCCCCTAGGGCGTCACCATTTGTTGAGCAAAGCAATAGTGACTCATCCTCGTGCGAGGGAACAAAATGAGAGGACATGGCAAGAGCTACTCCATTTCTCGGGAGCCTTTCGGCGTACTTTAGAAGCACATACTTGTAGAAGCTTTGAAAACTGAGACACATGTTATTGCTATTTGCTGCCCAAGCCAATTGACTAGCTAGGGATTATTTGTGCAACCTCGTGCCCTTTTATGATGGGCTAGTTCTCATATGGGTCTTGGTTACCACGGGCCTTCTTTTCATGAACCCAAAAATGCACACTACTGGAGAATGATGCCGATAACCCAAGAAAACTTTGATGGTGCCATATCTTATCGAGCCTTTTGCAATCCCAAAGTTGACTCGGTGGGGAATTGATTTGTTGAGGAGATCCAATGTAGAGCTTGTGCAGTTGTCTTCCTTAGAGGCCGGAGATCTCCATTTCTCTTTCCCTTCTCTCTCTCACTCTCTCATTTTTTTTTGACGCACCCTGTTTTTTGCCTAGACCACCATTTCAGGTTTTCAATCTAGCGGGGATCTCTTTTGCGTCTTCTTTTTTTTACTCGATTAATGAGGAAGTGTGCATTGACTCTGACTGAGGAGATAAGACATGTGATTTTGCGGTGGAGACCTCTTGTCACTAAAGATGAGTGACATTGACTCGACTAGGGAAGTGTCCCTAGTATTGACTTCATGTATGTATAGATTTTTTTTGAATGACTCATGAAGGCAAGTAAGTTATTAAGAGAGAAGAGAAAGAAAGCCCCAGTTTGATTGCAAGAAATTGGGAGTATGCAGAAAGAATAGAAGCCCTAGACTCGACAAGGAACGGAAAGTGATTCCAAATCCAGAAAGTTATTCAATCTTGAGGTGATTAATTCATTGGCAAATGAATCGTACAAAGATGTCTTGACAAGTTCGAGATGCAGGCCGATTACCATAACGCGCTAGGGCTAAACATATCTTCCTTCTTGCATGAGACCGGACCCGAAGGTTGCCTACGTTCCTCCAGTGTAGAGGCTCAGGTCACCGTAGTTCTTGTTGATGCTCCATTCGTCGGATGGTTGTTGCTTCATCCTTCATCGGTGGAATGATGTTGATCTTGTACTTCTTTGATTGAGGGGGATTTTTTTTTTTTATTATATATATATATATATATTGTTCTTTTTTTTTTTTTTTGTGCTCTAAATTTTGCCTAGGTTGATTTGAGGATTTCAACCTAGCGAGCTTTTTTTTTTTTTTTTTTTTTTTTATATATCCCCTTTTGAAAACTTTGCTTCATGATCATTGCCACCTTTCTTTGTCTTGATTTCGTCGTTGTTGATGTCTTCGTTGTTGATGCCGTCGTCGATGTTTAGGCCCCTAGGTGTTCAAGCGATGGCCTTCGTTCCAAAACTTGTTTAGACACCTTTTCATCATTTTGCCAAGAATTAGATTGAACAATGGAAGAGTGTATGAGGACGAGAACGACTTTTATTTAATGATTGACTCAAAATTTAACATTGGACGAGAGAAAACATTAATGCACACATTAGAGGACTTTTGACTCTTTATTTTTTTTTTATCCTATCTCTAGGTAGAGAAAGAGAAACGAAGATTGTTGCCGTCATCCCCCATGTCGTTGTAGTCTTCATTGTCGTTGTAGTCTTCCATGTCACTACATTCTTCCATGTCATTGCTTGGGAACCCTTTATCGGTGAAGCTTGTGTCATAGGAGGACTCGGCCACTTCTCGGAGCAAATCTCAATTCTAACCCCGCATCATACATGCTTGAAAAATCAGAGTGAAAAGCCCCACTAGGATGAGTGCGGTAGTCCATTTTCAAACACTTCAAGAAGATGTCCATTTGTTCCTTCTTGGACCTATCAACCATCTCGGCTAGCTTGTCATTCAACGGTGATAGAAGTCCCAAAATGATTCATAACCCATTTGCACGGTGCTCTCCAATTCCTTCTTGGTGGGGCGGAATATGGAGTTGCCTTGATATTGTGACTTGAAGGCAAGCATAGCGACATCCCAATGAGGCGGGGGAAACTGGAAGACCCATATACCAATCTTTTGCAACCCCCTCGAGAGTAAGCGGGAAGAATTGTGCCATTATTTGAGGAGACACTTTCTTTTGTAGCATGGCCCAAATGAAGGAGTCAACATGAGCGTCGGGGAAAGAGTTGCCGTTGAACTTGCCAATATCGGGCATCTTGAACTTTTCGGGAAGAACCTCCATTGTGTTCATGAGGAGAGAAGCTTGATGAAGATTGGTGCTTGGGCCCTTGTGCAAATTTAGCCCACTAAGCCTTTGGTCAATGTAGGACATGAGAGTATTGACCAAACCGGTATCAATGCTTTGGACCTTTCTTTCACTCGTGAGCCCTTTCAATTGGTTCTTGAGTTGAGCAACTTATTTCTTTTGGGCCGTTTTCACATGCTCGTAACGGGCTCGCCATAAATCATCCTTGCGGCGGACATTCTCGGCTAGTGTATCAACTTTCCCTTTCAATGCTTCCACCATGCGGAATAACCCTTCGTTGGACACGGGAATGCCGTTGTCGTTGTCGTTTGAAGCCATTGGACCTATGGAGAGAACACGGTCGATCTTAGGATGGCCCCACAAACACCTTTTGGATAGAATTATTTCACCCACAAACAAAAGTAAAGACTCAAACCACAAAAAGAAAAAACTCTTTTTTTCTTTTTTTATTTACAACAGTCGGAAGGACGTTGTCCTTTTTGGGGTTTCTAGAAAAATAGTGGAATCGTCACACTAGTATATAGACATTCTCGCGGTCCCATATACTCATCGGATGCCACCACACTTGTGATACCTACATGTGACGGGATTAAACTAAATTAATGTCATAAAGCATACATGCGGGGACGGAATTTTTTATATTCGTCCAAAATAACCACTTTGGGGATGGAGTTTTATCTTGTCCCATAACAACCATTTGTTTCTTTTGGAAACGGCATGTATGATTTGATGACATTAGTTTAGGGAAATCTCGGTACATGAAAACCGACTTGGTCACGGAGTATTAGACCCTAACTAGAATTGTGTGGTTTGTGCTCGGCTTAAATATGAGGCTTAAAGGTCACCCCCGGCATGTAGTCGTGAACTACGCCACGGGCTGATGTTGACCGCTTCGAAAGAGTCAAGGTCGGGTGGAGCTTGAAACTTCCTAGGACGGGCCTCGACGGGTTTGGGGTTGGACTTGTGCGACTCGATAGTGAGTAGTTGATAAGAATTGTGCGCATAGTGTGAGGTTTAACAAGTGACAAATTTTTTTTTTCAAAGGAAATAATAAAAAAACAAATAAGCACGTAATTTACAACTTTTGAATCACCCGTGTGACCGATAAAAATGAATAAACAAAAGTAAAAGGGGGTGTATGCAGGCCCGGTGCCCACATACTGTCAAAACTGCCCATTCTGTTCACTGTTCTGTTTACTGTTTTGTTATGGAAAATGACCCAGAAGCGCGCGACTCAGGGCAGTTACGTGGGAAGCGCGCGCGTTGCGCCATGAATGTGGGAGGCAGCGCGCATCTGGGGTACCTGTCAGAATGTGAGAATAAACCGCGGACTCAGGGGATTGCCCTGGTCCCAAATTATGTAACTTTTATTGGTAGTGGTGCCCTAGGCACGTTTAACACAACGTTGTAATTGTTATCATTTATTTCATATCAATAAAGAATGTTTTGATTATTATTGTTGTTCATGTTTACTTATATAATCTCGTCCGTCTAGTACTTGTTAAGCACTAGTATAAAGGCTAAATGATCATGGGATGATCATGTTAGATTTATGGGTACTTGTTTGGAACAAGGTACTGGACATGACCCGCTGTATGAGATTTATGACATGGTCTATGTCGTACATATATCTCATATTAGTTATGTCATTTGAATCCTTAGACATGAAGTTATTATAGTCTTCCACTTGATGAACATTGTGTTTGACATATGCAAACGCTACCTTAACAAGGTAGTTATAAAGGGTATGATTGGCATAATCGGATTCCCGTTGGGAAGAATAATAAGCTAAATAGATTTGTCCCTCCACGGAGAGATGTCAAGCTTGGGCCCCTCGAAGGAATGATGTTGATGAAATGTTCGGCCGGACTCAAATGGATTGATTGGATCAATAGCATTTGAATTATCAACATATTTGGGATCGAGAAAGCATTGAACCAAAACAAGTTGACTGTTTGACCATGACTTATGTTCAATGACATCGTGGACAAAGGGATTATGACATATTATAAAGGAATGCGAACTTGTATCTAGTTATATTATTTGGGTAGGTATGACGGTTTGCTAGAACCTAATCATATCTTATGGGATCATGTTTGAGCCCATTGCCAACATAGTATAATCCTAGAGGGTCACACACAATAGAACGAACCTTAAATAAGAGGACTATATTGGAATTTAGGGTCGAAGGACCTCAAAGGAATTTCTGGAAAAATTCTGGGCTTCCTGGTCAACCAAGCGGCGCGCTTGGGTTGGACCAGGCGGGCGCTTGAATGAGTCCGGAAAAGGATCTGGACCTTCTGGTCAAATAAGCGGGCGCCTGGGTTGGACCAGGCGGGTGCCCGGTCTGGCGGCAGAAAAATTCCTAATTCGATTAGGAAAGGTTTTTGGCACAAGTTACCTATTTGGAATAGGTCTTAATTGTGTATAAAAACCCCAATTCGGCCAGACCATCCTGACTAGTGCCTTTTGTGAGTCTCAAAGAGTTTGAGAGAGATTTTATTTGTTCTAAGACATCCTGAGTGAGGAACAAAATAATTCACAAATAAATTCCATATAGTTCTTTATGAATTGTGAAAGTGGGTTTCATAATTATTGGTCTAGCAACCAAGATCAAGGAGCCTCTTGATATCGTTCGAAGTGGGACACGCTAGAGGGTGAATTTTATCATCTACAAAGTTCGTGATTTTGTCAGTGATAAAGCTTCAAGTTTCTCCACCAAGACCAAAGAAAACTTTGATAGTCATCAAGGGTTAGTTTTTCTTTATTCATTATGTTGTATTGATTTAATATATGAACGGATCCATGGCTTTGGTTTCTTAAAATTTTGATTGCTATATTCCGCTGCGCATGTGTCTACGAAACCCAAACAACTTTCCCTTGCAGAAACTTGTTAGCATAGAAATATGACATTTGAAGGACAAGATGGAAGGTGGGCGATTATGGTAATAAGGGTCGGACGCGCGCGCTTTAGGCCAAGAAGGCGGAGGCGCGCGCTTCCTTCCCTTTTTCCAGGATGCCCAGAAAACAGATATAAGAACACCAAAAGCAGAAAATGCAAGTTAACTCTCTATGTCCCCAGAGGAGAGTCGCCACTGTAGATACCCCGGGAACCACGGCTTGGCTAGGCGGTTGAATACCTAGGATCTGATTGATGATTTTAAGAGTCGCCACACACGTTTTAGAGGAACGCGGGAGAAACCTAAGAAAATAGCTTTTTTTATTGATTACGAAACCAAAGATTCTGAGAGATGAGGGGGTCGGGGGTTAGGTGACGGATAGTGGAAGTACTTAACACCCAACTCCGCCCCGCTTACGTGGGTCTTGCTACTTTTGGTGTTCTAATACTAAAAAGAAAAGTCCTTCAATTATTAATGTAAGAAGTGCTAACAATTACAATGGAAAGAAAGGGGAAAATTAAAAGGAAATAAAAGAGAATGTTTTTATTTATTAATTTATGCTAAAAGATTACATGTAACAATTATGCCAAACAATACATGAAGAAATGAAATGAAAAAATTAAAGTGGAATTTGGAATGTTGTTGGGATGTAACCTTGGAAAAACTTCAATAGTGAAGTGGCCTTTTGGTTGTATCCTTTTTATGGAGATTGCAATACACATTAAGATATAGAGTGTAATAAAAAGATTTTACAAGGAGAGAAAATAAGATGAGATTAAAAGTTATAAAGAGAATGAACATTTGTACCTTGCTTGAATGGGACGAAGAGAACCAAATTGTCTATAGTGACCACTCTTTAAAAATGAATTTTATGTGTTTCAAAGTGTTTTTGATTTAAGAATTCTTCCTTCTTTTGTTAAGAGAGTGAAAAGAAAAAGTCCTCTTTTGTTAAGAGAGTGAAAGAAAAGTCCCCTTTCCAATAATGGATTGGAGGGGTTTTTTATAGGTGTTAGGTAAGGTCTTTGTGGTCACAAAGATGGCCCTTCCCGAATCAAGCCAAGCCATAATGGCTTTGGGTTACAAATCAGAAAATGAGGGAATTTGGCAAAATCTGGATTTTGGAGGTGGGAAGCGCGCACCTCCCGCCCCCCCTATGGGAGGCGCGAGCATCCCATAAAGGAGGGCGGAGGCGCGCTCCTCCCATCTTCAGGAAATCCAAATTTCAGCCCAAAAGTTAACCCCGTTATGCAGTTAAGTCCCAAAACTAACGAAAGTCAGAAACTTAACGAACACCACGAAAGTCAACGAAAAACAAGTGAAACAAAGACTCAAGGTTGATTTTGTCACTTAGTCAAATCCAAGACTATCGGAGTAAGTCAAGAACTTAATGGAAAGTAACGAAAGTTAACGAAAAGTAACAAAACTTAACAGAAAAGAGGAAGACAAAGAGTGTGTATGCAATCGGGACATGAGAGGTCCAAGGCGGGGTGTCTACAGGTCCCTATTTCTATTGGCAAACACTATAAGGAGGAGGTTTTGTGTGATGTGTTGACTATGGATCTGTGTCATATATTGCTTGGTCGCCCATGGCAATATGACCACGACATTACTCATCGGGGTAACGATAATGTATTGATGTTTAAATGGGATAATCATAAGATTGCTATAGCTCCTATTCTATGTTTTGAGAAGCAGGTTGAGAAAGATGAACCTTTCGTCATGCTTATACAGAACGAGAAGGATCTTACAGCAGCTATAGAGGAGGCAGAGTATTTTTGTCTGATAATTATTAAGAGGCTGTTGGGTTCTGTCAGTGTGGAGATCGGATTACCAAGGGATGTTGAAGAGCTCCTTGCAGGGTTTTAGGAGTTGATTTCTGATGAGTTACCCAATGACCTCCCGCCTATGAGGGATATTCAGCATCAGATTGACTTGATTCTGGGAGCTAGTTTGCCAAACCTCCCACATTATCGCATGAGTCCTAAGGAAAACGAGATACTCAGAGATCAGATTGAAGATTTGCTGCGGAAGGGGTTTATCAGGGAGAGTATGAGCCCATGTGCAGTACCAGTTCTTCTTGTGCCAAAGAAGGGAAATCAGTGGCGTATGTGTGTTGATAGTAGGGCCATCAATAAGATCACCATCAAGTATAGATTTCCTATCCCTCGTTTGGAAGACATGCTTGATGAGTTATCTGGTTCTAAGGTGTTTACAAAATTGGATTTGCGCAGTGGGTACCATCAGATTCGGATCAGACCTGGGGATGAGTGGAAAATGGCTTTCAAGAACAAGGAGGGGCTTTATGAATGGTTGGTCATGCTATTCAGGTTATCTAATGCTCCTAGAACTTTCATGAGGTTGATGAACCAGGTATTCCGACCTTTTATTGGCTCTTTTGTTGTAGTCTATTTTGATGATATCCTGATTAATAGTAAAGACAGAACTGCACATTTGGAGCACCTTAGACAAGTGTTGCAGGTTTTGAAAGATAATCAGTTGTATATCAATCTTAAGAAGTGCACATTTTGCACAAACAAATTGCTTTTCCTGGGTTTTGTTGTTGGTGAGGATGGGATTCAGGTTGATGAGGAGAAAGTGAGGGCAATCAGGGATTGGCCAACCCCAACATCTGTCACAGAGGTGCGTAGTTTTCATGGTTTGGCTACATTCTACAGGAGGTTTGTACGTAATTTCAGTACCATTACTGTACCTATCACCGAGTGTCTAAAGAAGGGTAAGTTTCAGTGGGGTTTTGAGCAAGAGCAGAGTTTTGCCCTCATCAAAGAAAAACTTTGCACCGCACCAGTTCTTGCTCTACCAGATTTCGATAAAATATTTTAGGTTGAGTGTGATGCGAGTGGTGTAGGGATTGGGGCTGTTTTCTCACAAGAGAAGAGACCCGTGGCTTTCTTTAGTGAGAAGTTGAGCGAGGCTCGACAGAAGTGGAGTACATATTATCAGGAATTTTATGCAGTTTTTCGAGCTTTGCGACAGTGGGAGCATTATCTTATTCAGAGGGAGTTTATTTTATTTTCTGACCATCTTGCTTTAAAATTCTTACATAGTCATAAAATGATAAATAAAATGCATGCTCGCTGGGTTAGTTATCTGCAGAAATTTCCTTTTATTATTCAGCATAAATCAGGTGTTCAAAACAAGGTTACCGATGCTTTGAGTAGAAGGGATTCTTTGTTACTCACACTGTCTCAGGAAATTGTGGGTTTTGACCTACTGAAGGAATTGTATGAGGATGATGCCAACTTCAAGGAGTTGTGGTTTAAATGTGTGGGCAAGCATCCTAGTGCAGATTTTCATATCCGTGATGGCTTTCTGTTTAAAGGGAATCAGCTGTGTGTTCCTGTTTCATCTTTACGGGAGAAGCTAATTCAAAATTTACATGGTGGAGGTCTTAGTGGACATTTGGGACGAGACAAAACTATTTCTAGCTTGGAGGAGCGATATTTCTGGCCTCATCTGCGGAGGGATGCGAGTTCTATTGTCAGGCATTGTTATATCTGCCAGGTTTCTAAAGGTCAGTCTCAAAATACTGGTCATTATTTGCCTTTACCTATTCCTGATGATATATGGCTAGATTTATCTATGGATTTTGTCTTGGGATTGCCTCGTACGCAACGGGGTGTGGATTCTGTTTTTGTTGTGGTGGATCAGTTTTCCAAGATGTCTCATTTTATTGCTTGCAAGAAGACTGCGGATGCATCTAATATTGCGAAGTTATTCTTTAGAGAGGTTGTCCGACTTCATGTGGTTCCTAAGTCCATCACCTCGGACAGGGATACCAAATTTTTAAGTCACTTCTGGGTTACCTTGTGGCGTATGTTTGGTACTTCGCTTAATCGGAGTTCTACTGCTCATCCGCAGACGAACGGACAGATAGAGGTTACTAACAGAACATTAGGGAATATGATCAGAAGCATGTGTGGAGACAAGCCGAGACAGTGGGATTTAGCTTTGCCACAGGTGGAGTTTGCTTACAATAGGGTTGTGCATTCGGCTACGGGTAAATCACCTTTTGCTTTGGTTTACACTTCTGTTCCTAGGCATGTGGTGGATCTGGTACCGTTACCTAAGGGTCGTGGTGTGAGTCAAGCTGCTGAAAATATGGCCAATGTTAAGGAGGCTGTCAAGACTAAGCTGGAAGAAACGGGGTTGAAGAATAAGGCTGCTACTGACAAGAAGAAGCGGGTCAAGGTTTTCAAGTTTGGGGATGATGTGATGGTTTTTCTTCTCAAAGAGCGTTTTCCTGTTGGTACTTACAAGAAGTTACAGCCTCGCAAATATGGACCGTTCAAAGTGACTCGCAAGATTAATGATAATGCTTATGTGGTGGCTCTTCCCGATATTTTGAACATTTCTAAGACGTTCAATGTTGCTGATATTTGCGAGTACCACGCGGATGGAGTTCCTTATCCTGGTGAGAACTCGGGGTCGAGTTCTTTAGAGGTGGAGGAGACTGATGTAGGAGGTCCGACCTGCAAGCAGCGCATTCCAGGCGCCCGCCCGTGACTCACCAAGCGCCCGCTTACTTGGTATTGACTCCGGGGGATAGTTTCTGTTCAACGCGAGCGCCCAACTGGTTGTAACCAAGCGCCCGCTTGGTTGTCGGGCAGAATATTACCAGTTTACGTTTTTGGTTGTTTTACGCGCAGACTTAGGTTAATTTCGGGATTATTGTTTTGTTTAGGTTATGTTATTTTGTTAGGAGTATAAATACTCTTTTCTTTCATTGTTCTAGGGTTACAACTTTTATTTTATCAATTGAACTTTGTTCAAGGAGATTTTCTTCTCTTTTCTGGTGGATTCCAGGTTTATTGTGTTCTAGGGTTCATCGCTTGTGAACTCTTGTGTTTAGTGCGCTAATCACGAATACTATCGCTTCCGTGCTGCGTCAAATAGTTTAAAATATTTATTAATAAAAAAAATTTAGTCTGTTTTATTATTATATTTATTAGTATTATTATGTAGCTTAAAGGGTGAAAATATGAAAGGAAAAAACGTATTTGTTTAATATAGAAAAAACGTGTTTTCAATACGCCGTCTATATTTGTAAATAACTTCCACTTGTTTAAAACAAACATTGACATTTTTGTAAATAACTGACAATTGTTTAAAAAGCTTGATGACATTTTGTGAATAACTAATCTTATTTATTGAGAACGCTAGGACTGTTAACACTACCACAGACACTGTTTAACACTACCACTAACACTCTTTAACACATGCACTGTGACACTGACAATCTTCAACACTACTACCTGAGAGTTATTAAAGTTTCACTTTCAATGTTTATGAATGTCAGTATAAATGGGTGACACTTTGAAATATAAGCCACTTTCTTACATTAGCACTAACAATTATCAAACGTGTCAGTTTCAATTGTTAGAAACGTCAGTATGAATGACATGAGCACTGCTATTTATAATGCAAAGATACATTATTATTTTTTTTTAAAAAAACGTATTTTTCCTAAGTGATAAAAAATGACTTTTTCATAAGAACTTATCGCTTAAAGGAGGTATAAAAAAAAAGAGTTGGTTTTGGGGGAAACTAGTTTCCCCCTAATGTTAAAAAAAGACTGGTTTACAAGCAGCCGGTTCTCTCCTACCTTTTCAACCGGTTCTCTCCTACCTTTCAACCGGTTCTCGCTATTAAAAAAATTAGGGTATAAAAGGTTCAAAAACACGGCGGCGCAAGAAAAAAGAGGCGCCCGTTCCTCCGCCGTTTCTCTCTCTCTCTGTCTCGCCATTGAAATAGATGATGGAGATCGATGCATTGGATGAAAATGTCGAATCAGAGGAGAGATCTATTACAAAAGATAATGAAAATGTTGAATCAGAGGAGAGATCTATTACAAACGACACTGCAGATGAAGATATGGAGATCGAATCAGGTAAATTTAATATGCATTAATTTGATTTCTGTAGTTTTAGGATAAAAAATGTGTTATTAGCATTGATTTGGTTTACATTAGTGCAACTTGATGTTTTATCAACTTGATGGTTTTATGTTACTGCTCAAATTGAAATAGACATGATGAAACAGCTCAAAGATTTTTATTTAGTGCAATCTGGTGTTTTTTTAGTGCAATCTGGTATTTTTTTAGTGCAATCTGGTGTTTTTATCAAGATTTTTATTTATATATATATATTAGGATTGTATATTGATTTTTTGCGTTGTAAGTTGCTGTTTTTATACATAACTTGTTGTTTTACAGTGTAACTTGGTCTTTGATCATCAGCCTGTTTTCAGAACTCTTGTTATAGAAACTTTATATTTTGTCTGTGTAACTTGGTATTTTACCAGACAAACTTATGTTACTTAAACAGTATATGAATATCTTTTTGCAGGGAGTGTCCCTGATGGTGAGAATGTTGCTGGGTCCTTGCTGTATCGAAAAGCAAAAACATGCGAAGAGTTATATAAGATGTACAAACAACACGCAAATGCATTAGGATTTTCGACAAAGCTTTCAACTGTGCGTACGTCCAAGAAATATGGAAAACCACTAGAAAGATATTTTAGATGTTCCTGTGAAGGAACATACAAACCAAGAGGATCTGCAGCTATAATTATAAGTCCTGTTGCGGTTGATCATACATTCATCCCGTCTCCATTGCAACCGTTGGATAGTGAACCGAAAAAGGATAGAAAAAAAAGGAAATGTGTTGTGAAAAGAACAAGCTGTAATGCTATGATGAGGGTGAAATTGCTCCCGAAGGAAGACTTATATATAGTTGCACTGCATGATTTAGAACACAACCATGAAATGACAACGACACAGTGGAACCACTTGAAGCGTAGAGAACGGAGTGGCTCAGATGCAAACGCCATTTTAATTGAACAAATGAAAGATGCTGGTATAAGGCCAATGGATAGATTTAATGTTATGGCAAAAGAAGCAGGTGGGGAAGAGCATTTGGGTCATACTAGGGTGGATCATGTGAATTTTGTGCAAAGGTTAAGATCCGAAAAGATTGATGGTGGTGATGCTCAAACTGTTGTGGATAGACTTTGTGATCTTGAGGAAGAGGATTCAAACTTCTATTATAAGATACGCCTCAGAGAAGATTCTAGATTATGCGCATTATTTTGGAGGGACACGATGATGAGAGAGGATTATGAGTTATTTGGTGATGTTATTTTTGATACAACATACAACACCAATAAATATGGTCTTATTTGTGCTCCTATAGTTGGTGTAAACAACCATTGGAACACGGTTATGTTTGGTTGCGCGTTTTTGCATAATGAAAAGGCAGAAACATTTTCATGGCTTCTTAAGGAATTTCGAAAGTCAATGGGTGGGAAAGAACCGAAGACAATTTTTACTGATCAAGACTGTGCAATGTCTAAAGCGATTGAAGAGGTATGTAGTTCTTAAAATATGCTTTAATAATTGCAAGTTTGTTTATAAAATTAGCAAGTTTTGGTTATACAATATCAAGTTTGTTTATAAAATTAGCAAGTTTGGGTTATAAAATACCAAGTGATACAGTAACAAGTTTGTTCATTATAACACAAATGTTTCTCCTATATAGGTGTTTGAAGGGAGAACGAGGCATAGGCTTTGCTGTGGCACATTTTACAAAATGCAATAAGCCATTTTGGAAAACTCAAGAAGGATGACGAATTCAAAGACGAATTTGATCACTGTCTTAGAGGTTGTGCTAATGTGGCTGAGTTTGAACGTTGTTGTCATTCAATGATTGGCAAATATCAACTCGGAGAAGTCACATCTTTCAGCGTCTATATGAGATTCGAAGCAAGTGGTGCACTGCATTAAGCAAAGACTTCTTCTCCGCCGACATTTTGTCATCTCAAAGAAGTGAAAGCACTAATCATTCAATTTGTTTCAAAGCAAACAGAAATACGTCACTAATAAGGTTCTTTGAGTTATTTAACGAGACTGTGAAACGATGGAGGAGTAAGGAACAGCTGAAGGAGTTTGATTCCACTTTCTCTGTCCCACAAGCTGAATTGCGCCGTGGTATTATCAAGCACGCAGCTGAAGTTTACACTTTGGAGATATTCAGGTTTGTTCTACCTGTATTAATTTCATGTGTTAAAACATCAAGTTTCTGTATTAAAAAACTAAGTTTTTGTCTTAAAACATCAAGTTGTTTTTCCAGGTTTTTTCAAGAGGAGGTAAAGGCTGCATTCGCATCAACTTATCGTATTGGTTTCTCTATGGATGACGACAACAAATTGTTTGAGATTGCTCATGAAGATCATCCTGAAAGAGTAGAGTCAGTAAGTTACATGAACAATAATGGAGATGTAAGAGTGAATTGTACCTGCAATCACTTCACTGAGGTTGGATGGCTTTGCTTTCATTGCATTAAAGCTTTGAATTTGTCAAACATCAATAGGATACCTGATGTGTACATTGAAAAGAGGTGGACAAAAAAGGTAAAAAAGGATGTATAGGACAGAACATACCGAGGGGATGACGTTACACCAACAACCAGACAAATTGACTTTAATCCTTGGACACAACAAATGGCAAGAAAGTATTATGATTTGATGTCAACATGCCACGAAAACATTGCTGCAAGACGTGTACTAGAAGACGGGTTCAACCGAGATTCTCTCCAAATTCAAGAAATATTATCTGCAAACTTGGAAGATACTACTACAGCAAGTGCAACAAATAGTGCTACAGGAAATTCTTCGAGAACTGCACCTGCTATAATTGATCCAGTACGTGCCAGTACAAAAGGGAGGAAAAAAAGCCAAAAGCAAAATTTCAGCGGAAAAAGCCAATTTCGGATGAGTTTGGTTCAAAAACACCTAATCAACACTTAATTTGATTTGTGTGATTGGTGTTCAAATTGAAACAGAACCTTGATGTTTTGTGTAACTTGGTGTTTTGGTACAGTATCCTGGTCTTTTGTCATTGTAACTTGATGTTTTGTTACATTAACTTGATGTTTTACTAGTGCAACTTCACTGGTCAAACTTGATATATATTTTATTTGGTATAACTTGGAGTTTTAAGATAGTATCTTGGTAATTTTTCAGTGTAACTTGATTTTTTGGTACAAAACCTTGTTCGTTTACTATTGCAACTTGTTCATTGAAGGTCAGCCTATTATGGGAACTTGGAGTTTTGTCTGTGTAACTTGCCGTTTTACCATACCAACTTGGTGTTATTTAAAACAGTAAGTCCAATCTCAAAAAACACCAGGATGCAACTTCAACTCATTGAAAAAAGAAATTGGAACTTCAACTAAGCAAGTTTCCAACTTATATATACATGTTTGTTCAATAAAACATCATGTTAGGAACTAAAACATCCCACGCTGTTGACCATGGATTACAAAAAACAATCCTACTACTAAAACAGTCACTTCACAGACCTAAAACACAACCATTTTGGAGATACTAATAGCCTTAATAACCAAATGTTAAGTCACATCTACTACTAACCAATTGTTAAGTAACTTCACAGACCAAGTTAAAGCTTTACTAACTAGCAGCCTTTTTAGACCTTGTTTGTCTAACAAACGTCATACCATCATCAGCAGCTTTCCTCCTCTTCTTTTCCTCGTTGTCTTTCTTCTCGAAAACAGTGTCCCTGTGATCTTGTTTGATTTCCGAGAACTCTGCAACTTTCTTCAGCAAAAAATCTCGGTTCTTGTTCATATCACTGAGAAGCAATGCAGCAAGAGCCTCTTCCCGAAGAGTAGTCCTTCTCAAATCCTAAACCAAAAGATGTACTACAATTTAAATAAAAATACAAACAGACATACATACAAAAAGATATAAAGTTAAATTTAAATTTACCTTGGACAACTCAGGACATTTATATTTTTTTCCTTGGAAGTCTTTCATCTCCCATATAATGTAAAGACCACAATCACTGTTATGATGGTTTTCTCGAAGCACCCAATCAAAATTCATATATTCAAAATCATAATTTTTGATCTCTTCCCATTTTGAGTGACCAAACTCTTTCAACAGTGGACTGAATTCTTGACACTATAAAAATAAATAAAATTAAAAACAATAAATAAAAATAAAAACAATTGGAGCAAAAAGGACAAGACTTACTAGAGTCTTAGCAAAAAGGGAAGAATGACACTTCTTAACACCATTCATTGGCAAGTTGTCCAAATACTGACACTTTTTTGTGTCAGTATTCACAACATACATTGTGTAATGGCCGTGCTTAGCAATTGGAAGAAAGATTGTGGAAAAAAATGAATTTTAGTATTAAATTTGTTATACAAGAACAAGTAGTATAATATATAAAAACGTTAAAATCAAAATATTAACATTACCAATTTGGTTTCTCTAAGATTCTTCATCTTATCACTCATCACTTGATTCTTAACAAATTCTTTCAATGCCCTACAGAATAAATGGCCTTTCTCATGTACACCTTTACCAGGAGAATTCTCAGACCAATGTGGCTGCATATAAAAAACAAAGTTACTATATCATAACATCAAGTTAATATAGCAGTACATCAAGTTAGAATACTAAAACAAGAGTTACAAAAACAAAAACAAAATAAAATCAAACTTACTGAACAGCTGCTGCAACTAAAGATAAACTTTGACATTGTTCCGGACATCAATGTCACTTTGTTCATCAAAACTGCCCAGAGATCAAGAATTGCGATACTTAATTCCTTTCCTTCTTTCAAGGTTTGAATGTCCTCATTAAAAATTAATGCAGAATCTCCATATGAGCAATAGCTACCACTACAAAAAATAAATAAATAATAAGTTATCAGGTAATAACACCAAGTTTACACAAGTTAAACCAAAAAGGAACAAAATGAAGGATGTTTTACCTATGAACAGAATTCGCAAAGTAGTCGGAAAAGCAGTAGTCAACAACTTGCTTTCTCAAAAGATTCATTGGCATCAACAAAGTCTTATACTTTTGCTTTCTCTTCCACAATTGGGGACAAACGTTTAGGATTCCCTTGATCGTCAAAAGCACGCAAAAGAATAGAATCTGGCAACTCAGTTGTATCAGTATACACATTATAACCTGCTTCATCAACAGTTCCCTGCTCCTTCTCCTTCTCCCTCTCCCTCCCCTGCTCCTTCTCCCTCTCATGCTCTTTCTCTTTCTCCCTCTCCTTCTCCCTCTCCTGCTCTTTCTCTTTCTCCCTCTCATGCTCATTCTCCCTCTCCTTATTAAAACCAGCTGCATCAGAAGTTGTGAAATCATTCCCACCATCCCAATTGCCACCACCATCATCAGAATCACTTAGAAGATCAAATGTTGGTCCATTTTTTAATTTGTTCATCCACTTGACCCTCTTCTTCAATTCCATTGTCACAGCATCAATAGCCTCAAAAAACCCAGGAGTATTATAAAAATCTTGACTTGATGAAACTTCCTCAGGCCTGGATCCTGGAGATTCATCAACAGTTTCATTCTCCTTCTCATTATCCCTCTCCTGCTCCTTATCATTCCTTTCCTTTCCAACTTTTTGAAGTCTTTCAATTAGTGCATCAGTTATCACTTCCATATCTCTCTTGAAAATAACCATAGCCTCTTTGGAAGACTACACATAAATAAACAAAGTTAAGCCTATTCATAAACTTGTGAAAAAGAAAGTACAGCAGCAAGTACAAACATGAAAACAGAAAGTTTGAACATGAAAACACCAAGTTTATGTATGAAAAATATCAAAAGTTTGCATATGAAACAAGTTATAGAACACATGTTTGTATATAATAAGACAAAGTTCACATATCAAAGAAGCAAGTTTAAATATCATAACATCAAGTCCAGATATGAAAACTGACTACTGATAAACAATAAAACTTACATCATAACCCAGTGCTCGTATCTCCTTGTTTGTTTGACAGCCTTCTGGAATAGAATACCGCACAGTCCTTCCATCTTCTGATATCTCTTCTCCTCCAACTTCTTCTCTAATCTCCTCTCGTTCAGTGTTTTCATAGCCTTCTATCAAAAAATCAACATCATCTTCATCATTACTGATTGGATAAGAATCTGTTGACCTAAGATTTTTTCCATAAAATTTTTTCTTTGACTCATCATTAGCTCTTTTCTTGAGCTTTTCAACGGTCCAATGTTGAATCAAAGGCCTTTGATAAGGTTCTCTTACACCTTGAAATGGGAATCTGTGCAAGTATGCTAACAATAGCACAAGCACGCACCCACTGCAGCCCCTCATGTTCTTCTTAGCAGTCTTATACTTACCGATGCCTTTGGCCAATCTCTTCAAAATAAAATCACACCAATCAAACTTTTGAATATTACCAACATCCTCAAGCATACCCAACAATGACAAGTCAACATGTTTTGATATAATAGGAGCCAAAAGATGACCAACCAAATGCAGAACATACAATCTCTTGAACTCATCACCTCCATCTTTCAAATCATCGTGAGTCAGACGTTTTTCAATACATGACAAATGAATTCCTTCTTTCGTTCTCTTAAAATGTCCACAATTAAAATACTTCTCTCTCACAGCCAAATCTTCTTCATTGCTCAATGCATGTATTTTCAGATTCCTCTTGTTCCTGGGAAGGCAGAATATGTCAAAGACATCATTTGTTGTCAATGTATATGACTCCTTGTCATTGACTGTCTGCACATATGTATCTGCATCAAAGTTTTGAACAAGAAAAGGGACAATCCCAACAGGAAGCTTCTCAACTTTCAAATCCAACAAAGAGCCAAACCCAATAGATTTGATGTCCTTTATCTGATTATCTGTTAATTTTAGCAATACAACCTTGCTTGGTGTACACGTATGCAAAAATTGTTTTTCCTTCCCATCGATTATACATACTTGACTACGAGACTTAGAAATCTTTTCAGTCCTAGCCTTTCTTTTCTTCTTAGATTTTCCCCTCACCACATCCTCCCCATCTGTTACTTGTTCACTAGTTGAAGTTGTATTGGGTAAACTGGTTGTAGTTCTATCGGGTATCTCTGTTTCCCCATCTGATGATGCTGATGTAGAAGAAAATCGTTCCTCAGGAGAATAGTCCGATTCAGAATCACTATTGACATCAGGCTATAACAATAAAAAAACAACAAGTTTAAGTATAAAAAAATTGAGTTTAAGTATTAAAACATGAACTGATAGGTTTGTAAATGACAACATGTTTCTATATAAAAACATCAAGTCTAACTATCAAAACATCAAGTTTACATATAAAAACATAAGTCTCAGTGTTTAAAAAACAGTGTAAAATCAACACAAAAACAAAAAGACAAAATGAACAAAAACAATCACGCAATGGTAGTTATCTACAAAAATTACAAAGAACACATGTAATTTGTTCTTGTAAAAATTATCAAGTTGAAAACAACACTCAAAAATACCTAATCAAAGCATTACAAAATTCGAACAAAAATGCTAGAAATCAAACAAATAAACAAAAAAAATAGAGTGAGAATCAAGAGAAAAAAGCTTGAAATCAACACATACCTAATCAAACATTACAAAATTCGAACAAAAATGCTAGAAATCAACACAATAAATGAACAAAATAAAGTGAGAATCAACAGAAAAAATCTTGAAATCGACACATACCTCCATCACGCCCGTCCTCTTCTTCATTACATATCTCTTTGCTTTGGGATTCGCTGCTCTTTTTATCCTCATTGTGCTTGGAATCGAGTGAAATAGAGTGAGTATTAACGGAGGTTAGGTCTGAGAGAGAGTAAGATGGAGATAGCGACGGCGACGGTTAGTCGGAAAGTGAGAGCGATGGAGGTTAGGTCGGAGAGTGAGAGAGACGGAGGTTAGGTCAGAGAGTAGTGAGAGAGATGGAGAGAGCACGGTTAGAGATGGAGAGAGAAAGACTCGTACCTTTTCAACAACTGGTTCTCGCTATTAAAAATGAATAAGAGAATTGTATGAACCGGTTTAGAGGTTTATATACCCATTTCCAAAACAGGTCTTTTTTTAACATTAGGGGGAAACTAGTTTCCCCCAAAATTTTGTGAAAAAAAAATTAGACAGAGTGTGGAACATTTGACATCGGGCTACCAATGACACTGATCTGTGAATCAAGCATTAAATTTATTTAGGTTTGATATGGGTCCTACATAAGCTTAACTAATCCGACTCATGATCATCAGTAAACAATAATACTCCTTCCGTCCCATTTTAAACTTCAAAAATTTCCTTTTTGGGTATCCCATTTTAAACTTCAAAATCCAAAAAGAAAAGTTATTTATACTTTTTTATTTAGTGGGACTTACATGTCATACACACAACAACTATCCACTAACTATTCCCTACCCACTTTCTCTCTCTTACCAACTTTTTATACTCGCAACACTCTACCCCACTATCTATATTTTATAATAGAAATATTCTTATTTTAATTCTTGTGCCCACTTTTTTTTTAAAAGTTTAAGATGAGACGGAGGGAGTATTATGATAGGCATTAATGCCGTGGGAAATAGGTTTTAGAAGAAGCTAAATTCTTTTTAAATTACATAAAGTCCAAAGCTCCCGTTTTAATCCACATGAGCATTGATAGATAGATGAATTCCTTAATGTCTTCGAAGAACATTACCCATGTGGCCATATAATCAGCAACCAACAACCACCCCCCCCCCCCCCCCCGCCTCTCCAAAAAGGAAAAAAAAAAAAAAAAAATACTCCCTCCGGACTCAATTATAAGCAACAAAAGTGAGTTTTTTTGGACCTAAGCAACTCTAAGAGATTTCAAGACTATTTAATACTCTCTTACCAAAACTGCCCCTATTTAATTATTCATTTTCAAATACAAGTGCACATTTATTACACATTTAATATGAGGATATATTAGTAATTTTAACATATTTTTATTATAAAATCAAGACAATTAACTAACTTAACTACTTTCTTAATAGGCGTAATTTTAGTTATTTTTACTTATATTTGGGACCGGAGGGAGTAAGATTAATTAACTTTGAGAACTTGGTATGAGAATAAGCTTTACAAGCATTTTAAAAGTCAATTTAATTAGATGCTTATGGCATGAAATATCTACCTTGTTAAAACTTGTGCAAGTTGAACCTCCCCTAATTAAGGGATCCACTTTTGGTCAAATGGCTTGATATTGACTTTTCTATAGGGGTGATTATCACTCATTGACTATTCTTTATCATGTTTATTGTCCAATTAATGACTTTTAATCCTTTTGCATGTGGACTTGAAGACGTGGCATACAGTAATTGGATGACATCGCTTAACATAACAAGAGAGACCATGAAAGGAGAGAAACACAGATTTTACCTAGGTAACAATATTTCCGTAGGAAATTTTGGGCATAGTAGCCCAATTTTACATAGATTTCTGCTAAACAAGGAAGATAATCTATAACCCCACTACAGCCCGGCTATGACCATATTTCCCATATATCCTATAACAACAAAAATACCAAAAAAAAAAAAAAATATGCAAAAAGAAGAAGGATGAAATGAAAATTTTTAAAAATAAAAAAAGAAAATCATGACAAAAGGAGAAATTAAGGTTCGTGTTATTCAAACTCCACTTACAAAACGTGTATTAGTAACACGTGGAAGCTCGTAAAATTAAGTGGAGTGCAAATAACATTACCCATAGTTAGTAGACAAGAAAAATACGCGAGATTACATAAAATCCTAACAAATTAAATGGTGAAATCAAAAAGATTTCAAGAAAGTTTTGATACCCTTCAACTATTTCTTGTTTTCTTTTTGTTGGCGGTGGTGGTGGTGGTGTTAACGTCTAGCAAAACGGAGCTCTTACATTTGGGGCAACGTGGGTCCTCCTCGGAAAGCATAACGTACATGAGACATCTCGGGCAACCCACCAACATCATCGTAGATGTTGTCTCCTCCGGGCTACTCGAATAACGAAGAAGGTGTTCGTCTTGGAGCTCCGATGACACGCATGAGCTCTGTGGCGACGTCGGCGACACGGCGGCAGCCCGTCCCGGAGAATCAACCCTTGGGTTGGCCCTTTGTGGTGGTGATAAGTTAAGCTTCAAGTCTAGCTTTGGACCACCTCTCCCACTTCTTCTACTCATCTTTTTGAGTTAGTTTCTTCACTTCCTTTAGCCTACAACTCTCCTATTTGAACATAAACCAAATTCAAAAGTCAAAATATTGAACATCAACCAAATTTATCAAATAGTCAAAATTTATATATAATCCAATCAAGCTGAACCAAACCGAACTAATAAAAAAAATCGTATACGACTATTATTATAAGATATGATCAAAAAACTAAAATAAAGGAAGCTAAATAAACTTAAGGGTACCTTGAGATTGTGGAAAATTAAGAAAGGAAAGTGGGGAGGATTAAAATCAAGAAGAAGGGTATTATGATGTTGATCAAGGGGTGGGAAATTTGACCAATACAAGTTCCATAAGAAAGATGGACTAGATGAAGTAGTGGTGGTTGGTTTTGAACCTCAAAGGCCATTATATATATGAGGAGACCCAAAGGAGAGAGATGGGTTTGCTTTAAAGCTTAATTTAATTGGGAAGAGAGGTGGAGGGTGGAGAGAGAGAGAGAGAGATTGAATTGTGAATTGAATTGAATTCAATTGAATTAAATTCAAGGTAAAGACGAGAGTGTGAAATGAGAGGGGCAGGAATTGTAATAATTATTGGAAAAAATTATCCCAAGATGGAGGGCAAGAAAGGGAAAATTAGTTTAATAAATATTTTGCAATTACAAGAAAATAAAAATTGCAGGAAAAAGCCATTTTCATTCATTGTTTATGGAGTCGGTGTGACACAATATATATATGAACACGAACATGGGCTTTGTTTAAGAGAGCTTTTAAAGCTAAAACCAAATTTCTAACAAATCCAACAACACCTCTCTAATTAATTTTCGAAATTTATATCTCTAATTAATTTCTTGGTTTTGAATTTTCAAACCAACTCTAACTAATAATTAAAGAGTAACGTTACATATAAATATCACGAGAATTGATTCACTTCTGCAAAGTACTCCCTCCGGTCCCAAATATAAGCAAAAATAACTAAAATCACACCTATTAAGAAACCTATTAAGAAAGTAGTTAAGTTAGTTAATTGTCTTGATTTTATAATAAAAACATATTAAAATTACTAATATATCCTCATATTAAATGTGTAATAAAGTGCACTTGTATTTGAAAATGAATAATTAAATAGGGGCAGTTTTGGTAAGAGAGTATTAAATAGTCTTGAAATCCCTTAGAGTTGCTTATATTTAGGTAAAAAAAAAACCCACTTTTGTTGCTTATAATTGAGTCCGGAGGGAGTATGTGCAAAAATTGCAGAATTTACTACGTACATTTGTTACAGTTTTGTGCTGCAAAAGTAATATTGTCACAATCGTAATTAACGGTCTCGTTAAAAGATTTTAAATTGTAATGATACAAGTAAAAATAACATTTTTTCTTAATTAAATTTATAAATTAGAATTTTTTTGTGTATTTTTTGTTGGAAAAATGTGTTGTGTGTGAAGAAAATTGTGCACATTTTCATGTAAGAATCGTTTGTCATTGGACAAAGATTATCGTGGGTTCATGTTCACTCCGTGAGAACATGAAAATGATATATTTATTGGTTCAATTTGAAGATTGAATGATAAAAATATATAGCTCAAATAAATAAATGGATGGAAGTTAGAAATATGAGTTTGTCTCACATGTGAAAAGTATGGAAAAACTAGTTGATAGTTTTTGCCACTTATTGTTGAATTATAATTCAAGGAATTACAAAAATTTTAATAACAAATTGTAATTTATAGAATTTTAATTTAAGATTATTTTTCAAGAGTAACTTCCATGATTTATTATCCATTATAAGTTTGCAAATGTAACTTGCAAAATATTGATTTCAATGTTAATGGTTGGAATTAAGTTGATCATCAATATGTGGATTAATTGGAGAATTAATCCTTGGAGAGTTTTGAGCTATAAAAGAAAAACCCACAACTCTTTGAAAAAGAAGAGAAAGGAGATGAGAGAAAACACACAAAATGAAACACTTGCTCTAGCAAATCTCCCTTTCATTCTTGATCTTGTGCTTCTTCCATTGGCCTCCTTACATATTTCAATGGTGATATCGTCCAAGCATATTAGTTCATTTCGCCGGGAGGCTTAAGTTCGAAGTGGTTCCGGTTAATCCATTTTATCCTGGGAGACTAACGGCCGTGGAAACCTCAAGCACTCGTAGAGAGGAGGACAAATTAGTCTTAAGGAGAGTGTGTTCTCACACGACTCGGATACAATAGATCAAAGACGGAAAAACCCAACGAAGAGATCAAATACGGTTTTATCGTTTTTTTTTCTTCATGTTTTCGTTATTTCAATTTGTAATTGTAAAACAACATTAAAATTCTATAAATTACAAAGATGGAAAGATTGATGCACAAATTTGGAGATTGGAATCTAAAATGTGAATATGGAGATAATTTTTTTGGAACAGAGCAGTTTGTGTGAACTAAAACACTAATTATACTTTTTGTTTAATGAGGTTAACAAAGATGGAAAGATTGATGCTCCGTGACATCAACTATGTTTGAATGATTGTATAAACCAATTGTGTCTATGCCTCATGAAGTGGTTATACATCATGTGATATGTCTTTTATGGTTCGTTTTGTATGAATCATAGTGAAGAGATTGGAAAGTTCATTGGAACTTAAAACGTTGAAAGATTAAGCCTTTAACGTTACGTTGACAAAAATAATAGGGCTTCTTTTGAGAAGTTGTTAAAACCTATTATTGTCCATGGTACGAAGTTCACAAAGATTAACATAATAAGGGTTCTTGAAAAGAAGTTGTTAAAACTTATTATTGTTATAATAGTGACAAAAGTTACAAAGATAAAAACAACAGAGCTTCTTGAAAGAAGTTGTTGAATTATATTGTTGTGAAGTTACAAAGACTAAAATATAGGGCTTCTTGGAAGAAATTGTTAAAACCTAATAGTTGATGAGTGACTAATGTCATGAAGATAAAAACAATAGGACTTCTTGAAGGAAGTTGTTAAATCCTATTGTTGTTGATGATGAAAAATGACACAATATTTATAAGGAGGACTTCTATGAAATTGTGTATTATGAGAATGTAAGTTTCTCTAATTTAGAGGTACTCCATGATGAGGCCTTTAAACTTTGGAATAATTAACCTTTAATTGTTATTCCATCAAGGAATTAAGAGGTTATAATTATGAGTTATTACAAGAAATAAATTGTGTCAATTCTCTTATTGAATTAGCAATTTATTCTTGGTATAAATTCTCTAATTAAGTTAGAGAATTGTATTTGTAACAACAAAGTTATGATTTGGTGTTTAATTGTGAAAATTAAAGCCAATGTTTTGGAACATGCTCCTTGTGTGGAGATAATTTCCAACGAAATGTGGGTGTTTCAAGTATTTTGGTCAGCAATGTGAGAAGTTAGAAAATTTTGTTGGTCTCGACTTTATGTGATGGCAACAAAAGATGTTCTACTTAACCACCTTGAACTTAGTGAGATTTCTTAAGAAATATCCGACAAAGTTAGTGGAAATGAGACGGATGTTTAAGCTGTGAGTGCGGTTGAAACATGTGAATTTTCTTTGTCGGAACTATATATTTAACGAATTTTAGATTCGTTATATAACATATACTTGTTAGTACCCGACCTGAAAATGAGTTTATTAGGACTTTCCCAAAAATACAAGGACTTTATAGGAATTAGAAACCTTGCAAAGACTTGTCCTGGATTCCCAAAATATCTCATTTATGACAAAATCCATCAAAATAGGCAACTTAGGGTTACCATAAAGCAACAGTGAAACCCTAGCTTGAAAATCAAGTCAGCCTGTAGACTTGGCCAGGCGGCCAACATTGTTACGCGTTGATCTTGGCCACGCGGCCAACATTGTCGCCGTCTTCAACCATGGCCAGGCGGCCAACCTTGCGCTGGATGATCTGGACCATCAGATCCTCCCATCAGTTTATTATATAAACCACTCCATTCCATTGGTTTTGGGATCCGATTTTGAGAGCTCTAAGTACGAATTTTGGAGTTCTTAAACACAATTTTCTCTCTAATTAACATTCAAACACTCAAGAAGATCCAAGGTTTATTTCTTGCCAACATAGGTAAGTTTTCTAACTTTTTCTTCGTGTTCTTGCATTATTTTTAATGTAGATCTTTAATATTCATGTTCGTGCATGTTTATTCATAGTTTCTTCGTATGCTTTGCATATTCATTCATATGTTCATATATGTTCTTCGTGTTCATAGATTAAGACCTTATTTATGCTATATTTAGGGTTGCGATCTTCATGTTTGCATGTTATTTCATAGCCGATGATGATCGAGGGTTCATCAACCCGAGGATGATCTAGGAACTACTTATAAAACCTAATCTTTAGGTAATTTCCCCCTCATTATGCATGATCCCGATTCTTCTGCCTATTCTAATTCTCTGCGAACTACGCTGACCTGAGCTTCTCACATTGAGAGGAACATAGGCAATCTTCGGATCCGGTCTAAATCACTAACACACTACTAACACACTCATCATGATAGAAAGACCGATCATTCGGGCAATAGGAGTGATAACGTCAAATATTCTTCTCTTGTTGTAATTTGACCCCCGAACCCACTAAAAATGCTTTTTTCAATGTTTGGCTTTAATTAAAACGGCGTGGCGACTCTCATAATTTTAATGTCGTTATGAATATTCCCTTTGTAAATAAAAATAATCACAAGATACTTCCCATGCGTCGCTTCATCGGAAAGGGGTATTCACAGTGGCGACTCTGCTGGGGACTGCTTTGAAACTTTTTCAAACTTAGTGGGTCTAACTTTCGTTCACATCATGATGTCTGCCATGTTCTCACATGCACCTTACACTTTGCCATGTTCTCACATGCACCACACGCTTTTCCATGTTTACACATGCACGCACCTGCCATGTTTACACATGCACACTTGCCATGTTTTCACGTGCACACACTTGCCATGTTTATACATGCACCTCACATACTGGCCATGTTCACACATGCACCCTCCACACACTTGCCTTGTTTATACATGCATCTCACATACTTGCCATGTTCACACATGCACCCGCGCACCCCGCAATGTTAATACTTGTACTTTATCGATACTTGTACTTTGTATATACCTTGTACCGTGTACCCTTGTTATCTTCGCTTTAGTATTAGGGTCAAACAAAACTCTGCTATGCTCCCCTGTACATGGCTCTCTCTCCCTCTCTCATTCATGCATTGCATTGCATCATCCTAACATCAAAAGCTTCTCTCTTTTCTCCTTAAAAAGAATTAGTTTCTTGCCACACACTACCACCAGTCCGTGTCAGCATTGCACAGGTCCCCATTACCCGGAGTATTCAATGTGCAGGAATTTGTGCGCTACTGTCGCCCTCTTTTCGAGTCACTCGTCTACTCCACTCACCGTGTACGTTCCGCGAGCGGTGGGAACCTTTTACCTAACCCGTGTCAACCCACACTAGTATAGGTAACACACCTAGGTTTTGACCGGTTGGTTTGGCTAGTTTTTTCTTAATAGTCAATTAACGTGCTGTCTATGTCGAGTCATCCCCAAGTCAATGATGAATCGAGATCTTTGAGAGAAAGTGCACAAAAAAGTGATTTCCCTACAAGGGACGTGCCATGGTGAGATGAGTGTTTATTGTCAAGATCTCCGCTCATCATTAACTTGCGTAGGATGTAACATAGACATCACGTTAAATGCCTTTAAGGAAGGGTTAGTCGTAGGATCCGATGGTTGGTGGAAGCCGCTTGCCCTATAGGACCCTCGCCCAAATTGTCCGTTTGGGGGTGTGCAATACAGGTGAAAAACGAGGGGTCTATAGACGTAGTGATGGCCTCCACTGATCGTAGTCCTCTAACTAGTTACGAAAAAGGGGTACCCCTTTCAACCAATTAGGATGTAAATAATGTATGTTTTTATAAATTAAAATATACTTTGCATGAGCCTTCCCCCTCTCCTAAAAGCTTCATTACCCTTCAACCTTTCAGCAAAGCAAGTTTGGATCCGTTCGGGTGGTCGACTACAACGTGAAGCTTCTACTCTGTCCACGTTCTCAGTCTCGTCATCAGCAATGTCAACTCCCGCTTCAGCTTCAACCTCTGCTCCTCCTGCCAGTACCGCCGAGCTCAACACCGAGGCTACTCTCAATGGTATTCCCCCAAGCCTCCAGAACTTCCTAGCCGGTCTCGAAGTCAAGATCAGGAATCTCGAGGAAAGCAACAAGATGTTGGAAGATCAGAACCAACAGTTGAAGGGTCACATTCAACAAAAGGGGACTAAACTGGTGCCCGATGGAGAGAATTTCATTTATGTCGAGGATGAAGAGGTCAATACCAACTGTCCCCTCAACACCAATACCACTGCCTTCCCATTCCCAAGCTACCGCAATGTTCCACCTCCTTCCCTCTACACCCAACAAGGTTTCACTACCATGAGCAAGAACAAGGCTGTCTATGAACCTTCCCCTGAATTGCTTGGTGGCTACCTCTCCGCTAGCAAACTACCCGCACCCTCGTTGCCTCTGAGTATTGGGATGGCCGCTGCTACTGCTTCCACTACTCCTCCCATCATTCTGTCAGAAACTATCCCCGACATCTCCAATCACCCTGTGGTTATGGCCATGCAAGAGCAAATGCGAAAGTTGATCGAGACCGTGGATAAGCAAAGTGCACCGACTACCAAGACAATCAACCCTAGCCAAGTAGGGGCTCTCCCCAAGGATTTCAAGATGCCTAAGGTGGCAATGTTTCATGGTGACTCGTGTCCTAAGACTCATTTGGATAGCTATGTGTTGGCCATGAGGGCTCGTGACTGCACCAACGAACAAATGGCTCGCGTATTTCATAGCACTTTGGATGGTATAGCTCTGCGTTGGTTCTTGGGGCTAGAATCAAGCGAGAGGCAAACTTGGGATTAGATCAGCGCCATTTTCTGTGAGAAGTATCAAGCTAACTTGGATTGGCACGTGAATCGAACAGATCTTGAGAACACTATGCAAAAGCCCGGCGAGGCTATTTATGATTTTTACAAGAGGTGGAACCATCGGTTGTGTGAGGTCCAATACCCACCAAAGGCGAAGGAACAGAAACAGATTTTCTACAAATGCTTGCTACCGGAGATGAAAGCAGCTATAGGTAATGGTTACTTCCCTGATTTGCGGGAAATGGTTGACGCCGGAGTAAGGTACGAAGCAGGGTTCACTGGGATTGTGCCGCCAAAGGAAAGTCCAAAGACCAACAACAACAATTCCTTCCGCTACAAGGCTCCTACTGCGCCCGCGCCTCCTAGGGGTGGAAAGGAGGCCGTCGGCCAAGTGAATATGGTCCAGAAAGAAGTCCCGTTAGATGTCCAAGCCGTAACAAGGAATGGGGCTCCGCCGCAAAGGGAGAGGGAGCACTTTGATGATTTTGGTATGCCTATGGGGAAAGTCTTTGACGTGTTAGTCAAGAGGGGTCTTATCAAGCCTTTAGAGAATTACCAACCTGCTACCCAAGAAGTGATTTGGACGCCTCCAAGTTCTGCAAGTATCACAAGCACATCGGGCACACAACGGATGGTTGTATTCAATTGAAGCGCGTAGTACAAGGGTTGATCAATGACAAGAAGATTGAGAAGCCGAAGGGTCCTAATGTGGTGAATAACCCTCTTCCCAACAATGGGGGTGGGGTGAATATGGTGCAAACATGCGAGATTAGTATCCTAGAGCTCATGGATGCCTTTGACAAGATAGGGCTCACGATGGTGGATGTCTTCATGGCATTGGTGACGTTAGAAATGCTCGAACCATTAGAAGGACACCTTCCCCGCCTTGGTTGCGATTTGTCGAAGTTTTGCCACTACCACAAGTGCACCGGTCACACTACCGAAGAATGCTTTGAACTCAAGAAGGCCGTGCAAGAGCTCATCCACAAGGGATTCATCGAAGACCCTAGAGATTATGTAGCTACCAATGTACTCATGGTAGAACTTAGTGAGATCACTGATCCGGCCGAGCCTGTTGTGGCGGACTGTGATGAGATGGGTTGTATTTCAATGACTAATAATAAAGAATCTTCTTGCTACTTGTTGTCTTTAGAAGAACTAGTGAGTGAAGTCGAATCTCTAGAGGAGGAGAGTCCCAAGCCCTCTCAACCTCTTTCTTGGGCCGAAATCTTCGAGGAGGCCGAAAAGACCGAAGTTTCGCCCCCTTGTCATGACTCGCCATTGTCTTTGGAGGAGCTACGTGCGGAAGTTTGTCTCCTTACAAGATCCGATCAAGTGTACCAATCCGACCCGAAGGGTGCAAAGAAAGTCTTTGGGAAGGAACCCGAGCAAGCCGACCTAGACGAAGAAGACCCTATCCTCACTCAACTCAAACAAACCCAAGCCCACATTTCACTATGGTCCCTACTCACCTCCTCCCTAGCCCATCGCCTCATGCTCGAGCAAAACCTCGCCGCCACCATGGTACCATCCACTATTACCCCGGAGGACGTCACCCACATGATTGGTAATATCCACTATGGAAACATCATCACTTTCTCGGAGCTAGACAAGCCAGTGTTCGGAGTTGATCATAATGAGCCTTTGTACATCACTGTCGAAGTAAATGGCAAGAAGATTCCCCGTGTATTCATTGACAATGGTTCTGCTATTAATATCCTGCCTTCAAGGATGATGGATGTGGTTGGCGTTCATGGTGTTGATTTACGCCCATCCAAGCAAACCATCAAAGCTTATGACTCCACATGCCGCGCCGTGATAGGCGAAGTCACCTTGCCCATTACCATCGGAACAAAGATCCTGCCAACCGATTTCCACGTCATCGACATCCCCGCAACCTTCTCACTCCTCCTCGGCCGGCCATGGTTACATCAGTCGGGCGCGGTCCCATCTTCCCTGCACCAGTGTGTGAAGTTTCAATCCGGTAATGAAGTGACCATCATCTACAGTGATCTCGTAACTGCCCAAGGGACGGACACCAAGGGCGTTCCTGTCTTGCAGATTCAGCATGGGGAAGAGAGCCGGCTCTTCAATGGCTTCGAAATAGTCGCTCAAGCACAGATCTGCACGATCGACCTCACCAAAACAACGGACAAAGTGGCACCTGTTGTCAAGATACTGCGTAACATGGGTTTTATACCGGGGCTGGGGCTAGGTAAGAACTTGCAAGGCCCCACAGAATTGGTTGAAGAGATTAATCATCGAGGGTTGTTCGGCCTAGGATACACCCTTACTCTTGAAGACAAGATGGAGCAACAAAGGATAGAATTGCTTAAAAAGATGAAGCTTCCCTACAAAAAGCCTGAAATGCGGCCATACCGCCTGTCCCTGAATAGCTACTTTGTCAGGGAAGGCGAGGAGTTTTCATGTTTTGAGTTCGCCGAGCCATGGATTGACCACACCGGGAAATTGCAGAAAGGGTTCGAGATTTTCAGAGATGTGGAATTTGATCGGTCCAACATGAAGCTGACTTACATGGAATATGACAAAGCCACGGGCAGAGTTAGAACCATCAAGCACGAGTACTCCACCAAGGTTGCAGATGACTTGGCAGATCAACTTGAAGCCGCAACCCTTGACAAGCCAGCAATAGAAGCCGCAGAAACTCCAAGTTTGACTGAGACGTGGGACGACCAACATCTGCTTCAACATCTGGGTAATCTGGGGCTGCACGAAGACATGGTTGCCGTCATCGGGGACGATTCTGAGGATAAGGTGGACCCAAGGACATTGGTGGTACCCATGGGGGACAAGCTCAAGAATTGGTGCATCATTGGGGGACCTATAGCTACTCCAGAATTTATGATGGAAACACTGGGGCTTACTCCTTCTCCTGTCGCCACTCCCGCAGCATCTCCTGTCAATCACCCAAAATCCCCGTCCCCAGAGTCTAGTGTTTTACATTTTGAATTTGAGTCTTCCTCTAAGTCTGACGACCTTACGTCTGAAGACTATGATCTTGTTGCAAACGCTATTTTCCCTTTTTCCATGAATGAAACCCTCGACCTTTCTGAGTATCCCTCCATAGTCACTCTTTTAACTGATAAATTGGCTAATAATCAAACTAATGATATACACTTAGTTAATAATGATTCATTAGAAGAGGCAGACACAGACACATTAAATGATGAATACATTAAAGAGATCTCAGAACAGGTTATTAATCAAAAAGAATCTCGAGCCCAAGCTGCCGATGAGGTGTTAACATGCGTGAATTTGGGAACCGAAGCCGAGCCTAAGGAAACGCAGATCGGAAGCTTCTTCAGCGGAGCCGAAAGGGAAGCACTGATTGAGCTACTCAGAGAATATGTGGATGTGTTTGCATGGTCTTATAAGGACATGCCGGGGCTCGACAACTCGATCGTAGAGCACAGAATCCCGACAGCACCAGACGCTAAGCCAGTCAAGCAGAAGCTGCGCCGCATTAAGCCGGAATGGTCTTTGCAAGTGAAGGAAGAGATTGAGAAGCTACTCCGTGTGGGTTTTATCAGGGTGATCGAGTATCCAACGTGGTTATCAAATCTGGTGACTGTCAAGAAATCCAACGGTAAAGTCAGAGTATGTGTGGATTTTCGGGATCTCAACAAAGCTACGCCAAAGGATGACTTCCCCTTGCCAAATATCGACATGTTGGTGGATGCGACCGCCCATTATGAGGTCAAGTCATTTGTTGATGGGTTTGCCGGCTATAACCAAATCAAGATGGCCGAGGAGGACCAAGAAAAAACAGCTTTCACCACCCCATGGGGGACTTTTTGCTATACTGTCATGCCATTTGGGCTGAGGAACGCTGGGGCTACCTACCAACGGGCAGTTACGACTTTATTCCACGATATGATCCACAAGGAGATTGAGGTGTACGTGGATGACATGATTATACATTCAAAAGGGGCTGATGGTCAACACTTGATAGATCTCAGAAAATTCTTCAACAGGTTGAGAGAGCACGCCATGTGTTTGAACCCGGCAAAATGCACCTTTGGAGTTCGTAGAGGGAAAGTATTGGGTTACATGGTCACCGAGAATGGGATCGAAGCCGACCCAAGGAAGATTCAAGCAATCCTAGAGATGAAGCCACCCCATACCGAGACAGAGATAAAAGGATTCATGGGACGCCTGCAATACATCAGCCGGTTTATCAATCAGCTGACCACCATCTGCGAACCAATTTTCAAGTTAATGAGGAAAACAGCCAGTGTGGAGTGGGATCATGACTGCCAGATAGCCTTCGAAAGGATCAAACAATATTTGGTGAATACCCCAATCCTGTGCCCGCCGCATAAGGAGAAGCCGTTGCTACTATACTTAACTGTGACAGATACCGCCATCGGAGCCATGTTAGCACAAGAAGCCAAAGATTCCCGGATTGAGAATGCAGTGTACTTTATCAGTCGAAAGTTACAAGGTAGCGAGCTCAATTACTCCGCGCTCGAAAAGACCTGCGTAGGCCTAGTATGGGTGGTGACGAAGCTCAAGCACTACATGGTGTCCGATCCAATCTTACTAGTCTCGAAAATGGATCCTATCAAGTACCTGTTCGATAAACCATCCCTTTCTATGAGACTCGCTAAATGGTCAGTATTCTTGGGAGAGTTCGACATTACTTATGTACCGAGGAAGGCAATCAAGGGGAGGGCAATGGCCGATCAGCTCGCAGACGCTCCGAGCACTGAGACGAGAGGACCCGACCCCGAGTTCCCGGATGATGACATTTTCGCAATTGAGGTCGCAGAAAGGTGGCAATTATTCTTTGACGGAGCTGCAAACAAACGAGGGAATGGAGTCGGACTCCTACTTATTGATCCCAAAGATGAGCACACTCCCATAGCCATCAAGCTAAACTTTTCAGCAATCAACAACGCCGCCGAGTATGAGGCGTGTATAGCCGGATTGGAGGCCGCCCTAGAGCGCAACGTAAAAGAGTTAGAAGTGTATGGAGACTCTGCTTTGATTATTAACCAAACGGCGAAGAAATGGAAAACTATTGATCCTTGCCTGCAGCGGTACCAAGGTTACATGGATGAGTTGATAGCACAGTTCAAAGAAGTTAGCTTCCATTTCCTGCCACGAGACAGAAATAGGTTCGCGGATGCTCTAGCTACATTGGCCTCCTTAGTTGAAATTCCAGAAGGAAGGTCCGTGAAACCATTTAGGGTTGGACGAAGGGAGAACCCCGCCTATTGCTGTGAGATCCAGATCGATGCAGAGGTAAACGGAGATCAATGGTACGCCCAAATCTACAAGTTCCTTAAGCATGGAGAGACGTCCTTTGACGGAATGTGAAGGCCAAGAGTCTGCAAGCACTCAAAAGATTGGCGGGGCAGTTTGTGCTGTTAGACGATACTTTGTACAAGAGGCATTACGATGGTCTGTTGCTCTTATGTGTCGACAACAAGAAAGCTGGAGCAATAATGGAAGAAGTGCACAACGGGCTGTGCGGACCCCACATGAATGTGAGGATGCTTAGACAGAAGATCACTCGGCTGGGTTATTATTGGATTACTATGGAGACAGACTGTATTCAATGGGTTCGACGGTGTCACAAGTGCCAAGTATGCTCCAACCTCAACCACATCCCCCCACACGAATTGTATAGTTCCACCACGCCTTGGCCATTCGCCACGTGGGGTATAGACATTATTGGGAAGATCTCGCCGGCCGGTAGTAATGGTCATGAATTCGTCCTCGTCGCGGTCGACTACTTCACAAAGTGGGTCGAAGCTCAGTCTTATAAGGTGCTGAATTCCAAGAAGGTAGCACAGTTTATCAAAGAGAACATCATGTGTCGGTATGGGGTTCCTAACCTCATTATATCAGATAATGGCAGTCATTTCGAAGCCGAGTGTGCTCGCTTGCTTGTAGAATTCAAGATCGAACGAAAGAAATCTTCCCCATACTACCCACAGACTAACGGCGCGGTTGAGGCGGCCAACAAGACGATAGAGCAGATAATTCGCAAATGGCTTCGCAAGGACGGGATTGGCCCGAGAAGTTACCATTAGCACTTTGGGGATACAGAACGTCAGTCCGCACCGCTACTGGAGAGACCCCTTACGCTTTGACATACGGCATGGAGGCAGTGCTCCCTATTGAGTTGGAAGTGCCATCTTTGAGGGTCTTGCTCGAGAACCAAGTGAATGAGGTAGAATGGCTTCGTAGTCGCTATGATCAATTGGCAACACTCGACGAACGCAGATTGAAGGCCATGGAACACATCCGGGCCTATCAAAGGAGAACGACAAAAGCCTTCAATAAAAAGGTCAAGCCTGTTGACATAAAGGAAGGAGACCTGGTGCTCAAAGCACGCTTACCCAAAAATTCAACCCCCTCGGGAAATGGGCCCCCACTTGGGTAGGGCCGTTTGTGGTACAGAAGATCTTCTCCGGAGGAGCGGTCAGAATGGCAGATTTGGATGGCAACCCGTTCAAGGAACCAGTCAACCTCAGCAAGCTCAGACGCTACTATGACTAGACTCCCCCTCTTAAAAAAAAAAAAAAAAAATGTTTACTACGCAAAAAGAAGCCCGATAGACTGAAAACCCGCAAAGGGTGGTCTATGCAAAATAAGGGTGCGTACAAAGCTCGCTAGATCGAAAACCCGCGAGGGCGGTCTAGGCAAAAGTTAGAGCATCCCCCTTCTATCTTCCCTTTCTTTAAAATCATTCTAGTCTGACTGGAGTGAACTACGGTGACCTGAGCCCCTTAGTCCTATTTGTAAAAGGGGAACGTAGGCAGCCTTTCAAAAGGTGCGGTCTAAAAAACAAATAAACATCCAAATCTTGTCAAAGCAATAAAGATAGAAGTTGTATTTTTCTGAAAGCAAAAGCTTTTATTCCATAGTCATTGCATGTTAACACTTATTTGATGAGTCTAAGCTTGACATACTTTTTGAATAAATAACCTATTCTGAAATTGAAACTCAAACAAAAGCAAACTAAATTAAACTAATGTGTCTGCACGACTATGGAGAGACGCTCAGGATTACTCCTTAGTGCCATTTGTGCCCTCGGTCTCTTTCTTCTTGCTTTGCCCACGGCGAACTTTCTTCTTGCTAGGACTCTCACAAAATCTTCTTTCAAACTTGCTAACACCTTTAGCCTTTCCATTAGGAGCCTCTTCGCCTTTCCTCTTCTTTGACACCCCCACTTCTTCTCCGCCTCCGTTAGCCACGCGCTTACTCATCCTCCTCTCATAAGCCTCAGCCTCCTTAATTCTCAATGAAGAACTTGGAGCACAGGATCCCAAGATAGTGCCCCTTAGGGTCTCTAGAGTCTGCTCCGCATGCCCAAGTCTCCCCATAACCAATCCAAATACTCGCGTGGCAGGAAGGTGCTGCTAGAGCGTGTGAGGAAGGTCCTACGACTAAAGCCGGCCTCGCCCCACATCTGAGAAAGAAGGACTGAGGCACTATCATCCAACTGAAGTACCCCAAAAGGAAAATCATCTCTCTCCTCGTCCCAACCCTCCGGGATGGTCTGCACCAAACCATACTGACGAAGCACTCTAGAGGGATAGTAAAAGGTAGTCCCAGAAAGGGTTGGAACTTTGATCATGTGAAGTCCCACTTGTTTCTCCCTCATAGAGTGAATGTGCCAATGGGGCACCACCCACTGAATATCGTCAGTCACCATTTCCGCCAAATACTTTTCCCAACCTTTGAGAGTCATGCCCTCAAACTGCTCCGCCATGCCTCTAATGCGGTACATCCATGGGGCCACCTTCAGAGAAGCCGCCGGTTTATTCACTCGAAGCCTCTCTTGCAACCACATGGTCAAAATCCTATCACTACCACAAGGCATCCCACCATAAGCCGCGAGATGGGGAACCCCACAGAGCATCTCCCCAAGAATGGCCGGTACAATATCATAACCCAAACGAGCCAAGTTCACCATACCCAAACATCCTTCACTGGCAAATCCCACCTCAGAAGGGAAAAGGATAGAGCTGAACAAGCACAGTGCAAGATGGTCCAAGGAGCGGTTAGATGTCACGTTTGCATGCATGAAGTGTTGCGGCATCCAAGAAAGGTCGACATAACCGCCCCTAGCATACCTATCAAAGTCATCCGCGGGTACGCCAAAGGTCACCAACTTGTCCCTCAAGCAAACGAAGTCAAAAGGCAAGGCAACTTTACCCTTCCCTTCGTAGCCACATAATGCTGCGATGTCTTCATAAGTGGGTGTTATCTCGTTGAATGAAAAGTTGAAGACATGGAGGGTATCATTCCAAAATCTCCCACAGGCTTGCAAGAGGTTGGTATTGGAGTTCATGTGCAAAAGTGACCAAAGACACTTTATCCCATACCGTTCATCAAGTTTCCTACGACTAGAACTAGGAAGTTTGGCAACCCACTTCTCCAAAGAGGTTATAAAGACTTTCTTCTCAAGACTTGTGATTCTAGCCTCTTGATCCATGGCAAAGAGCAAGAAAATTGGCTAAAAAGGAACTCAAAAAACTGCTCAAAAGTTGCTGGTACGTTTTGTGGCTGCAAAGGGTTCATTAAATAGGGCACGGACTCCCACTCTTGCCAGGAAAAGGAAAAGCAGAGCCGACTACAGACTTGGCCACGCGGCCACTTGTGATATTGGAAGATATGGCCACGCGGCCAACATTGCTCTGTGCCTTGCCATGGCCATGCGGCCAACTTTGCTCTGTGCCTTGCCATAGCCATGCGGCCAACATTGCTCTGGGCCTCACCATGGCCATGCGGCCAACATCGCTCCATGCAGAAATCTGGTTTATTTCTTCCCACTCCGTGACGGATCTATGCAACTATGTACCTGCCCCCTTCCATGGTTCATGCATTGTATAAAATTAAGAACATTTGTAAAATAACTAGTTTGCACAAGTAGGCTCGCACAATAAAATTGCATTTTTAGAACATAATATACATACATGCATTTTGTACATCTGTTCTATACATACATATTCTTCTGCTCTCTACTAGCTGACAGTGTAGGAAATAAAAGATGGGCCCCCGCCTAATCAGAATCCTCCTCCGTGGTGTCTCCACGCCGCGCTAAAGCCCGAGAGCTACCGGCACCCGAACTCAGTCCCCGGACCGCTCGACCACCAATATGAGAAGAGCCCGCACCATTCGGAGACCGTTCCCGACGCTGGGGTGACGCAACGTCGTCCCTCTGACAAGTACATGAATGGTACGCCTCCCTCAGTAAGCGCATCAACACGTTCTCCCGCCGAGCTGAACGGATATAGGCCTCCCGAGTCACCTGAAAGTGAAACCAAGGCAATGATTACAATGCAGAAAGAAATAAGTGTGTGCGAACATGACTGATATAAAGCACAAAGCCGTACCCCAGCGTCGGGCGGAGGAATGAATGTCTCCTCAACAAGATCTGCATCAGTCGGCTCCAAGCTAAGCTCCATCTCCCGGCCGCCCCTCATCACTCTCACGCTACTCGAGCGAAGGGGCATGTCAACCAAAGGCCGACTCCGACCAACATACCGGGCCGAGCTCGATCCCTCTCCCGATAGCATCCTAGCCCGAACCTGAGGGCTGATCAGCCGTGTCCGCACGTAACCGGCATAGTCGTCACTCCCTCTGTAATGCTCTGCCGGAGTGGGAGCCAAGAAAGTCGCCAACCTCGCGGGACGAGCATATCCCGAGGAGGGTCATAAGGAGCCAACGGTAACGCACCAGCCCTGTGCTGACGAACCACCCTCTCCCCAAGATACATGACCTCCCCGGTGAGACCCACAAGCAGAACCCTAGAAGCTGTCAACTCCACTACATAGGGACCCACCGAAGCCTCGTTGGCCGGGATCTATGGGTAAAATCTAACCCCGATGGGCTCAGACATCGCGAACACCCTCCTCAGATCAGCAGCATCTACTGTCTTCCTGTCCCGGTTTCTGCGGGAAGGAGCCCTGTTGCCCTTGCACCAGTACGACATGATGGGAACAACCGAAGACCTCTTACACCCAAGCCTGTGCATATAATGAGAGAGACATTTCAGACCAAAAGATAGAACAGAAATCTCAACAAGTAAAAATAAGGGTAGTCAAGAGCGTACCTCAAAGGCGAACTAGAACCCGTCAAAGGCCGACGAGCTAGCCCTCGAGCAATGGTCCAAAGCCCTGTAAATCTCAGTCAAACCGGCTCCGCCCCAAGAAATCCCACCGACTAGGTCCAAGTCCACAAAAGCCCCTAGCAGTGAGTACCGGCAGACAGTAGCCCCACTGGGAAACAAAATCTCTGAAAAGCTATACCATAAGAACAGCCGGACCAAGCAATCCAAATCATACTCCCCCCTACTAAAGGCTTCAATAGCCACCTCCACCAAGCGATTCACCTTCCCGGCCTCCACTCCATAACCCTTGACACCTCCTCCCAGGTCGGTGTCGACTCCCAGCAGAGCCTGTCTATAATCCCGCCGCTCCGCCAAGCTCTCATCAAAAGCAAAGGGGTACCAGTAAACCTCAACCCTGTGATGGCCGAAAAATCCGTCGGCGTGATGGTAATCTCTCCCCAACTGAAGTGGAAGGTATGGGTGGTATCCCACCAGAACTCCCGGCACACCTCTATCACCGCTGCCACCTTCAGGGTAGCCCCGACCATGCGGACACTGTCAAAGAATGGGCCAAAGCCCATAGCCTCGATCCGAGCACGCAAACCGCCCGGTCCCTCCGGCAGGGACGCCCACAGTTTGCCCACAGTCACTGTGGACCCACGAACCTTGATCCTCTGCAGGTAAACACAGCACAGGTATGTTACCATTCTAGCAATTTACAATTCCAGCAATTTAAATTCTAGCATTCCATCATTCTAGCATTTCATATTATGTGCATAAAACATACAAATGTGCGAGAAGGAGAGGAATGAAAATTCGAAATTTACCTCTCGCGTCTCCGGAAGCCCCATCGACCAATGACGCTCAGAGTCGATGTAAAAATCGTAATCTTGGTCGAACGTGGACCGCAGCAGATTATCGCGATAATTCCGAGTCGCGGCTCGTGGTCTCAAACCACCCCGCGGAATCAAAGGCGCCGCTACAAAGCCCGCTCCTGGGTCAGCCCCTACATTTCCTCCGCCCTGAGCATTACCGTGCCCCTCTCCTTGTGGCTCTTGTTGTGGAATCATATACCCACCTTGGCCCGGGAATCTCTAAATAACGCCTCATTGATCCAATCTGCCATAGCTTCAAGAGATATGTGAAATGAAGGCTTCGAAATTATCAAAATCTGAGCTTTCTCTCTCTAAAAACTCAATTTTCTCACTCTAACTCGTCAATGGAGGAAGGAAGAAGAAGAAAGAAGAAAAGAAGAAGAAGAGGGAGGGTTTCTGGTGATGTGACCAAGAGTCAGCCCGCCGGCTACCTTGGCCACGCGGCCACTTTCGCCATTGCAACCCCAGCCGTCAGATCAGCAATCCGCGTGAAGGAGTTCTGACCACTCAACGGTCTTGGCCACGCGGCCACTATTGCAAATTCGTGTGTTTGGCCACGCGGCCAACCTTGCCCCTTTAGATAAAATTCCACTTTTGCCCCTGATCTTTCCCTATTAATTCATTTTAAATGCCTTTAACACTACTTTGACTGATATTCGTTACCTTTGGGTACGGAAAGCCCCTTAAAATTTCCATTCTTCACCAAATATTTGCTTAGGATTCGTATGATTGTAGAGACTTCGGCGCCCCTATGACATACCATCCTAGATCAATCGTAATTGGCAGAAGCCTCGGCGTTTCTATTTGCGAAAGATCCAGCATCTATTATTAGGATTCGTATGATTGTAGAGACTTCGGCGCCTCTATGACATACCATCCTAGATCAATCGTAATTGGCAGAAGTCTCGGCGTTTCTGTTTTCGAAAGATCCAACATCTATTATTAAGATTCGTGTGGTTGTAGAGACTTCGGCGCCTCTATAACATACGTATCCTTGATCGATCGTGGTTGGCAGAAGCCTCGGCGTTTCTGTTCGCGAGAGATCCAACATCGATTACTTTAGCGCAATCGGCAGGAGCCCTGGCGATCCTCATTGCATTTACCATTCCATCGTGGGATTATTTAGACAACGTAGTCTTCATTTTTCCCAAATAACTTCATTACTTACGAATAATTCGTTCTTCATGCAGGATAGTGCCCGTAGGTTTATTATCCGCAGTAGAAGTCCGACATCTCGTTTTATCCCCAGTAGATCACTGAACTATGACCGGCTTGATTCCTCGGAGGATACGTAGGAAATCTGAAAAGGTCCAGCCACCCGACCGACATGGTCATCTCTCATCCCCAGCAGGTGCATTTTCCCCAGCAGAAGACGTTGCTCCCCATCAGAGGACAGTCATTCCCAATTTCCCATTCGATTTGAACTACGTTTGGCTTGATTCCCCCGTGGATACGTAGGTCGCCTGCCAAGGTTCAGCCGTTCCCTTACCTTTCATCTGTTTTGAAACTCATGTTTCAGACGGATCCTTCTTTTTATCGTCGACCCCACATTGCCTTGCAAGAAGCGTCGCCGAGGGGCTACTGTTAGTACCCGACCTGAAAATGAGTTTATTAGGACTTTCCCAAAAATACAAGGACTTTATAGGAATTAGAAACCTTGCAAAGACTTGTCCTGGATTCCCAAAATATCTCATTTATGACAAAATCCATCAAAATAGGCAACTTAGGGTTACCATAAAGCAACAGTGAAACCCTAGCTTGAAAATCAAGTCAGCCTGCAGACTTGGCCAGGCGGCCAACATTGTTACGCGTTGATCTTGGCCACGCGGCCAACATTGTCGCCGTCTTCAACCATGGCCAGGCGGCCAACCTTGCGCTGGATGATCTGGACCATCAGATCCTCCCATCAGTTTATTATATAAACCACTCCATTCCATTGGTTTTGGGATCCGATTTTGAGAGCTCTAAGTACGAATTTTGGAGTTCTTAAACACAATTTTCTCTCTAATTAACATTCAAACACTCAAGAAGATCCAAGGTTTATTTCTTGCCAACATAGGTAAGTTTTCTAACTTTTTCTTTGTGTTCTTGCATTATTTTTAATGTAGATCTTTTATATTCATGTTCGTGCATGTTTATTCATAGTTTCTTCGTATGCTTTGCATATTCATTCATATGTTCATATATGTTCTTCGTGTTCATAGATTAAGACCTTATTTATGCTATATTTAGGGTTGCGATCTTCATGTTTGCATGTTATTTCATAGCTGATGATGATCGAGGGTTCATCAACCCGAGGATGATCTAGGAACTACTTCTAAACCCTAATCTTTAGGTAATTTCCCCCTCATTATGCATGATCCCGATTCTTCTGCCTATTCTAATTCTCTGCGAACTACGCTGACATGAGCTTCTCACATTGAGAGGAACGTAGGCAATCTTCGGATCCGGTCTAAATCACTAACACACTACTAACACACTCATCATGATAGAAAGACTGATCATTCGGGCAATAGGAGTGATAACGTCCAATATTCTTCTCTTGTTGTAATTTGACCCCCGAACCCACTAAAAATGCTTTTTTCAATGTTTTGGCTTTAATTAAAACGGCGTGGCGACTCTCATAATTTTAATGTCATTATGAATATTCCCTTTGTAAATAAAAATAATCACAAGATACTTCCCATGCGTCGCTTCATCGGAAAGGGGTATTCACAATCTCCCTCCGTTCCGGTAAGTTGCAACAATTTGCCATTTTGGGCATTCCACTTAAGTTGCAAAAATGCCAATAAGGAAACTCTTTATTACTTTTATAATCCTCTACTCATTCTCTCTCTTCCTCCCAACCACTCATTATTATCCACTCATTCTCTCTCTTTCTCCCAAGCACTCATTATTCTCTTTCTTAATTTTTGTGCTTCCCCTTCCACGTTGCAACTTACCCGGAATGGAGGGAGTATAGTACTAAGAAAAAGGAAAAGAATAGTTGGAGTTTGGACTATAAATAAAATCGAGAATGTTGGTTCAATGAAATTCATTGTAGGCCGTCTCTTGATTTTAAAATAGTAGATTCATAAACTGTAAAAAGTTTAAATGAAGAATTGAAATACTCTTTCATAAAATCCATATCGAATGGATGCTGTTAAGTGAAATTTTTCAAGTGACGGCAAGTAATTGGGAACATTACTATTCACTTGAAAGATTTCAAGAAACAACTCAAACATAAATGAATTGAAATGAATGTTGACATACTTGTTATTCATCTTTGTGTTGGAAAAGAGAATAGAGCTTCAGATAAGCAGTTGTGTACACTTCTTGTGATGAAAGCAAATGTGGTGGAGCATATTGAAATGTTTAAGGCAAAGACAAAGTTTGTCAAACTAGGCCAAAAGTAAAACTTTTTTGAAAAGTCAAACTTTTTTGAAAAGTCAAACTTGTATGAAAAGCTAAACTTGTTTGAAAAAGTGAAACATATTCCTTGTGTCTTGAGAGACAAAGATAGATATTATCAAGGATGATATCATGATTTTTGAATGAAGGAATGAAAATTGTATCAACCGATAGGTTGAGTTGATGATCAATAATGGAGAATATGACTCTTTGTTGGATCACATTTTTCCAAAAAAAAAAGAATTCAAACAAGATGTGAAATGAGTGTTGAAATATATCATCATATGATAATCATAGTGATATATTGTGATATGTATGGATGTTCAACACATGGTAATAATAACAATGTTATTCTTATTATTAATAAGATTTGTCTCATTGAATGGAGAGGTTGAAAAACAATTTTAAAGGAGATAATAAGGATAAAACATTGTTGGTCCCAAAGGGGAAACAAGGTATAAGGATCCCGCCAAAAAAAACAAGAGCACGTTTCAAGGGCGAAAATACCAAACGCGGGAACCGGACCAATTTAACGGAGTCGCCACATTTTGTTAATTTTAAACCCAACAAAATGACAAAGGTTTGAGTTCAAAGGTTCGGAGATCAGGTTACAACTTGGGAAGAGTTTTACGTCCTCCCAAGTTGCCTGGACAAAGCCGAGTCTCCCTTGTTAGTTAACAAAAGTGCATGTGTGTGTGTGTGTTTTAACGAAAAATCCTTGTTTTAACTTTTTATTTATCTATCAACTGAAAAAAAGGGTTTGTTTGACAAGAAAACAGAAGACAGAAGGGCAAAATTGTCAATCTCCCCTACGGCAAAAGTAGCCGTACGGATGGGAGACCACTCCTGGGATTTTACAGTTTGTTCAAGCAACAGTCCAGTTCCAGGCAGAAACACAGCATTCTGCTTGAACTGGACCAAACT
>JAOWBW010002000.1:60104-96720 GCA_026119855.1 Campanula takesimana
GAGGGTAGTAGAGTATAGAGTGAGTAACGTTGAGTGTTTGATGCAGGTATTCAAAAAAAAAAATTGGTGAAACTGACGGAGATCAGGCCGGCTCTTCGGGGCAAGGGGATGCAAGAGAAGAGGCTCGAATTATGTTTCAGGGAATGTTTGAAGCAGCGATGAAAACTATAAATGATCAGAGGCAAGAAAGGGAACAGGTACCACCCAGATATGGCCTAGAACAGTTTCTGAAAATGAAGCCTATGGAGTATGATGGAGAGGCCGATGTATCTAAAACTGAAAGGTGGATTGAATCGAATGGAAAAGGTCTTTGATGCTTTGAGATGTTCGGAGGAAGATCAAGTCAGGTTGCTACCTATAAACTGAATGGAGCGGCTGAGCATTGGTGGAAAGCTTTGAAAACAAAATGGGGATGAGACTCATGTGCCTTATACTGGGAGAATTTTTGGGAAAGTTTAAAGAACACTTCATTCCTCGAGTAGACCAGACAGGAAGGAGATGGAATTCTTAACTTGGAGCAAGGTCTATGTCAATTGCTCAATATTCAGCTAAATTCTCAGAGTTGTCCAGGTATTGTACTCACCTAGTGGCAACTGAGGAGAGGAAAGCTTCGAGGTTTGTGAAAGGTTTGAAAAACCGTGATTAGAACTCAGCTAGTATCCCATAAGTTGCAAGATTTTCAAGATGCTGTGGATCGAGCTTACCAGGTGGAGCATGACATTGAGGAAATAAAAGGAAAATGGAATTGTTAGGCGCTGGGAAGCAAGTTAGGCAACCAAACGTGGTGATAATCGAGGAAATCAAGGTGGATCTTCACAATTCAAAGGGTCTTCTCAAAGACAGTCAGGTAATAGAAATCAAAGTAACACTTCAGGGAGTCAGAGCAGAGGAGTTTGTAATTATTGTCAGAAAAGAAGGACATTCAGAAGAGAGATGTTGGAAGAAGCAGGGCAAGTGTTTGAACTGTGGTCAGTTAGGACATTTTCAGAGGGATTGCCCTAAGTATAGGATGCAAGCATCGGGAAGTGTGGTTGGGTCCTCTCAGGGTCAGAAGAGGGATTCCTCAGGCAAGCCTAAGGTCAGGGTCGTGTTTTTGCTATTTCTCAGCAACAGGCTTCGGAGTCCTCTAATGTGATAGGAGGTATTATTTCGGTGTCTAGTTTGAGGGCACGTACACTTATAGACCCTGGCCATCGCATTCTTATGTGTCTGTGCATTTTCTTCTAGATTGCATTTGTCTTCTGAATCTCTGCCTTATGTGTTAGAGGTGTCAACTCCTATAGGGGAGTGTTTGGTGACCAATGAGGTGTTGCATTCTTGTGATGTGCATATACCGTGAGCATGTTTTACCTGCTGATTTAGTTATCTTACCATTACAAGATTTTGATGTTATCTTGGGTATGGATTGGTTGGGTAAATATTGCGTCTGTTGATTGTGCTAATAAAGTGGTCACATTTCTATCCAAATGTTCCTAAGTTTTCTTTTGAAACTGTTCCTTGGGGTAGAGAGATTAGAATTATTTCTTATATGAAGGCTAGAAAGTTGTTGAACCGGGGTTGTGCGGGGTATTTGGCTAGTGTTCTTGATACTACTAAAAGGGTTCCTGATATTGGGGATATGCCTATTGTTAAAGAATTTTCAGATGTATTTCTTCTGAGTATGCTATGCCTCCTGACCGGGAAATAGAGTTCTGTATTGATACTTCCAGGTACGGCTCCTATATCTGAGGCACCTTACAGAATGGCCCAGCTGAATTGAAAGAGTTGAAGGTTCAGTTGCAAGAGTTACTTGATCGAGATTCATTCGTCCTAGTGTATCCCCGTGGGGAGCTCCAGTATTGTTTGTTAAAAAGAAAGATGGGTCCTTGAGGCTGTGTATTGACTACAGAAAGCTGAATCAGGTAACTATAAAGAATAAATATCCGCTTCCTCATATTGATGATTTATTTGATCAACTTCAAGGGTCAGTTGTCTTTTCAAAACTTGACTTGAGGAGGGGGGTACCATCAGTTGAAAATCCGTTCTGAAGACATTTCTAAAACTGCTTTTCGTAGTAGATATGGCCATTATGAGTTTCTTGTTATGCCTTTCGGGTTGACTAATGCTCCGGCTGTTTATGGATATGATGAACAGAGTCTTTAAAACTTATCTTGATACTTTCGTGGTTGTATTTATTGATGATATTCGGTTTATTCCAAGTCCCGGGAAGAGATCATGAACAGCATTTGCGAATGGTTTATCTATTCTTTCGTGAGAAGCAGTTGTTTGCTAAATTCAGTAAATGTGCTTTTTGGCTCAATGAAGTATCTTTTCTGGGCATGTGATTTCTAATAATGGTATATCAGTTGATCCATCCAAAGTTGAGGCTATGTGAATTGGAGGAGGCCAGAATCAGTTACAGAAATTCGAAGTTTCTTGGGGTTAGCTGGGTATTACAGAAGGTTCATTGAGGGGTTTTCTAAGATTGCAACTCCCTTGACTCATTTGACTCGAAAGAATATTCCTTATGTGTGGGATGAAAAATGTCAAGCTAGTTTTGAAGAGTTGAAGAAGAGATTGACTACAGCTCCTATTCTCGCCTCCCTAACTAAGGTAATATGGATTGAATCTAATCTATAGTGACACTTAAAGAAGGCCTCGGGTGTGTATTAATGCAGAATGGAAGGGGATTGCATATGCTTCGAGGAAGTATGTACTCCGCCGTGAGCAGAATTATCCTACCCATGATATGGAGCTTGCAGCATTGTCTTTGCATTGCACAAGTGGAAACATATCTTTATGGAGCAAGTTTGAAATTTTCACAGATCATCAGAGTTTGAAGTATCTTTTCTCCCAGAAAGAGTTGAAAATAGACAACGAAGATGGATGGAGCTGTTGAAGGATTATGATTGCATAATTTCCTATCATCGGGAAAGGCAAATGTGGTAGCTGATGCTATTAGCCGGAAGTCTTATGTAGCTTCATTGATGGTGCGGGAATGGAAGATGTTGGAGGATGCTCGAGATGGAGTCCTTATGAATCAAAGCATGGAGCTATTTTTGCGAACATTCGAGTATTTCCAACTTAGTTCAACAAATAAAGGAAGCTCAGAAGGATGACCCGGAATGGTAAAGATTATGGATAAAATCAAAGATGGTAAATTTGAGGATTTCTCACTCAGTTCTGAGGGGTATTAACTTTCAGGGTCGTTTGTGTGTACCTAATGTGGATGGGATTAAACCACCAAGTTCTTGAGGAAGGCCATAAATCAAGGTATACTATTCATCCTGGGTAGTATAAAAATGTATCAGAATTTGAAGCAACACTTTTGGTGGAATAATATGAAGAGAGAAATAGCGGATTATGTATCCAAGTGCTTAACATGTCAACAAGTTAAAGCTGAACATCAAAGGCCTGCAGGATTGCTTCAACCATTAGAGATTCCGGAATGGAAGTGGGAACATGTACCATGGATTTGTGACAGGGTTACCTCGTACTCGAAGAAGGTTTGATGCAGTTTGGGTGATTGTTGATAGATTGACAAAGTCTTCTCATTTTCTACCTATTGAGATCGGGTATTCTATGGAAAAGCTTGCAACTTTGTACATTAATGAGATCGTGAGGTTACATGGAGTTCCAGTGAGCATTGTATCTGATCGTGACCCTAGATTCACATCTCGGTTTTGGCAAGCGTTTCAGAAGGCTTTGGGTTCAGAGTTGAGATTTAGTACAGCTTTTCATCCTCAAACAGATGGCCAGTCCGAGAGAACTATCCAGATTCTTGAGGATATGTGAGGGCTTGCTCAGTTGATTTTTCAGATTCGTGGGATATTCCTTTGCCTCTCGTAGAGTTTGCTTATAATAACAGTTTTCAGTCCAGTATTGGGATGGCTCCTTATGAAGCCTGTATGGGAGGAAATATCGGTCTCCTATCTGTTGGGATGAAGTGGTGGAGAAGCCAAGATTTGGGGTGTTCAGATGGTTAATGATTCAGTTGAGAAGGTTAAACTTATTCGAGATCGTTTGAGTACTGCCCAGAGTAGACAGAAAAGCTACGCTGATCATCGGAGGCGAGACCTTGAGTTCGAAAAAAAGGTGACTTTGTGTTTTTGAAGGTTTCCCCTAAGGTTGGTATTCAAAGATATGGGAAGAAAGGCAAGCTTGCTCCGAGGTTTATTGGTCCATTTGAGATTCTTGGAAGAGTGGGGGATCGGGCTTATCGTCTTGCTTTACCTCCTTCTCTTGATAAGATCCATAATGTGTTTCATATTTCTATGCTTCGGAAGTATGTGTATGATTCTTCTCATGTTTTTATCTGAGGTTCCCGAGGATATTGAGCCGAGTATGTCTTATGAGGAACATCCGGTCCAAGTCATTGATTCGAAGGTGCAAGAATTGAGAACAAAAAAGTATCCCTCTTGTTCGAGTTGTGTGGAGGAATCATAATGTGGAAGAATCGACTTGGAACTTCGGGAGGAGATCGAGAGGAAGTACCCTTGGTTGTTTGAGGGCCTCGGTAAGTAACCCTAAAATTCGGGACGAATTTCTTAAGGGGGAGTGATTGTAGCGACCCCAAAAACCCGTCCCTATTTATTTTATATTTTTGGGGATTTTATTTGACTTATATGTGCATTTTATGTGTTGCATCATATTTTATGATTTGCATATCATACTTGATTATTTGTGTTATTTACTTAGTTAGTAATAATAATGATTAACGGAGTTAAATGATTAAGTTGAAACTTTAGGGTCCTAGTTGAAATGTAAGTTAGTGGCTAAAGTGTGAAAAATAAACTTTGGGTGACCATTTCGTAAAATGGGAAAGATATTTAAGGAAACTTTACCTTTCTCCTTCTTTCTCTGTGTGAACATTTTCTTCAGCAGCAACATTTCTCGTCTCAGTTAGGGTTAGGAGAAAAGGTAAATTCAACCCATTTCGATTTAATTCTTTTTATTTACTTACCCGTTTTAAAAACTAATTATATAAAAATGATCAGGGCGTCGAGTAGGTCATTTCTAGCCGAAACAAAAACTTATTTCAGCGATATTTTCCGGAACTAGGTAAGTTACTAATTCCCCTTTAAATGTTAAAATAGTCATATATGCTATATATGATACTCCTACTTGTTCATTTTGTGTTTTGGTAATATTTGCTATACTTGTAATTTTGGGACAAAGGAGTATATGGAATTGGGTTTTACTGAGTATAGGAATGGGTTAGCAACCAAGTTGTAATCCTATGAAAGTTGTTAATGAAAGTGTCTAAGTTGTGTAGCATATATGTGTTATGCTGTGAAACAAAAGGAGTAAACTTTGGTTAAGTTTAAGCCTGCCGGGTGATGTGGGCGGCCGCCAAAATTGGGTGTGCGGCACGCGCATCTATCTGAAGGGTTTTCTTCTTGGGGACAGGGCATTTTGGGCGGCCGCACAGCCCTGTTTGGGCGACGCCCAGTGGTCTGGAAAAGTTTTAGAGTTTCCAACTAAGGAGTTTAGAGATCAACCTTAGTCTAGGTTTTGGTAGTGTCCTAAAGTACTTAGATGATTGTTGTGGAATGTTAGTAATGGATTAAATGTCCTTTTTATGGACTCTTTATAAGGATTCTTTGTGTGCATCTTGTGATGTATTTGGCTTATTCCTTCTTGGATTAAATGCCCCGAGTTTTGTTTAGCAAGTATTCATTACTGTGCTTCTTGTTAAAAGTCCAGCTGGTCTTGTTGTGGGAGTCAGCCAATGGAAGAATTATAGTGGTACAGGTAAGTCCACTATAAGGTTTTCCATTGGAGCTTGTGAGTCAGGCGGTGGGAGAATTATAGTGGCACACAAGCCAAGTTCACTATAAGGTGTCCACTGTGCCTTCTAGTTTCCCAGTCCAGATTGGCCTTGGATGGATGAATTGCTCCCTTTGGTGAGTATTTGGGTTATGACTTTGTGTCATATTTCCCTCTCTGGTTACTTGGTTCTATTGGTTATGGTTTGGTTTTCGGGATCCCGACGGCTTCAGCTATTTATGCTGCTCAGATGGTTTTCTCTGATGGGTTTCTCAGTTGGTATTCTCATCAGTTGGTTATTGGTTAAACCTTGGCTTTGGTATCCACCGGAGTGTGGGCAATGTGATATATAACTTGATGTTATGTGCTATATGCTATATGTTACTTGTTGATTGTTTCTTTATGATCATCATATCAGCATGTAACGTAGTTGCATTTTAGTAGCTTACTGAGATTTATTCTCACCCTTTATTGTTTACTGTTTTAGATAAAGGCGGGTCCAGGGGATAGGACACTCGGCACGGGAGGACGTGGTTGGGTAAGAGTTGAGAGTTATTTTGTTGAAGGTTACATTATGTAAATGAAACCCTTGGGTAGAGTACGTACCCGTACTCTCTTATGGTTCCATCTTATTTGTAAGTGATAGTTGTACATTTGTTTAAAAGTTGTAAGCCTTCTGGCTAAGTACTTCCGCTGTGAAAGCGTTTGTCAAAGTTTGTTTCAAGATTAAATGAAGTCTTTGAACTTCAAGTGTGTTTTTTATTCCTTCTAAAAGTATATTTCGAAAAAATTTCTGCAAAGGTTTATAACGTCTTCGTTCGTCGTCCGATGTCCGAGGTAGGGGCCAAGTAGGACCACGGTATGGGGCGCGACAAGAAGAGTGCCTAACCCCTTCTCTTCTCGTAACTTAGCCCCGAACCCATTTTCTCAAAAAAAAATTTTTTTTTCTTCATTTTTCCTAAAATCAAAATGAGGTGGCGACTCTTACAATCAAAACAGCATCAAGAGGAAACCATTGTGTGAGAAGCGAGCGCATTTCCAAAAGCGCATCAGCACGAGACGGGCGCGAACCGCTTTCACGGGCGGTCATTTAGCAGTGATCCGATCATCTCGGGCGCGGGCTCTCACAGTGGCGACTCTGCTGGGGAGTTGTTTTAAAGTGGGCTAGACTCTAAATCTTTGTGTGTGCCATTGCTCTATGTGCCTTACTTGGGGTGTATATATCTGTGCCCTAACCTCTGTTTTGCAGGGGCGTTTTTTCGCTTATCTTATTTGTATATATATATATGCATTGCGTGGTGAGTGATTCCCAAAAAAGGGGTAAAACAAGTAAAAAAGGGAAAAAATGATTTTCTTGTTTTCTTTACGTGCTTTCAAAATGATTTTTTCGAACTCATAGATACCTCACACACATGCACGTTTTTTGAAAAGCGTCTTAGAATCTCAAACCCGAGACGGTAAACCTGGGGCATAAGGGAGCTCACTTGACTTCCCCATAGGGTCAACGGTATACTGTTTCCCCCTTAGCAGCGCCTACGGTCGCTGTGATGGGTGTAAGCCAAGCTTCAAAAGCCGAAATGCGATGTCCATATTCTTTCGAAAATAACACGTCACAGACTTCATGTCGTTTTTTGTCTAAACAATTTTACTTCAATCCTATGAATTCCCAAAGGTTATAATCGACCTCAATTGTGGATATCATGTTGAAATTCTTGGATTGACTTGAAATTGTCAAGACCCTACATAGACCGTAACCGAATGGTGGATTCCAGAAAGAGTATAGGCCCTTCGCTAGGGGTTTCGGACGGCCAATAGTACAGTACAGGTGAAAAACGTTGGTCCTATACTTTTGAGATGGTATCCACTATTCCAAGATTCATGCAAAAACATGTCAAAATAAAGCAAGTGCTTATCCGGCATTCTAGGATTGATTTTGATTTTTGAACTCCTTTTGAATCAAACTCGGAAAATCTCGATCCTTTTCACTCTCTAATCAGCCTTAAACACCATCCCTTTCAGATACTAAGCCTGGCATCTACATGGAAAGGGGGAGCTATAAATAGTAAGGGGAGGTTGATCTGAGTTGCCGAGACAGTGCCTGTAACCGAAGAAGCTATTGCAATGGCCCAGGAAGGAAATGAGGAAGCCTATGTGCCGCCACCAGGTCTTCAAGCATGTTGGAGCAGAATGTGTTGGGTCAGATGAGGATTCAGCAAGATTATCTACTGGCTACACTTGTGCAGATGCAGAATCAGAATAGTAATGGGGCTCCCAATGGCAACCCCAACAGAAATCCCAATGGCGATCCGAACGTTAATCAGACCGGAAATGGGGTTCCCAATCCTAATCCCAATGGCAATACAGGTCCCAATGGAAGTGGCATCCCTACCATCAACTTGAATCCTATTGGTAGCAACACCATCGGCCAGAGTCATCACAAGAACATCCCTCCTCAGGGTAATGTGGCTCATCCAGACTTCAGTGGCACTCACCAGCCCTTCATCCCGAATCCAGCAAATTTTGCTGTGCATCCGTCTCAGTATCCTCCTGATCATAATGCCTTTGCTCAGTATATGCAGACTCTGTATCCGAATCAGCAGCCCAACGCTTATGGTGCGTTTGCTAGCGGTGTCTCTCAGATTAATCAAGGAACTTCCCAGGGGCAAGATCCTAAACCTAGTCCGCCAAATGGAAGCGTTCTACAAGGGTGTCCCATATGTACCCCTTACTAAAGCTGAGATTGAAATGAGCGAAATGAAAGAAATGTTGAGAAAGGTCATGAATAAAGGGGAGTTTTTCTGCAGATTCCTTGAAATTATCTCCATTTGCTGTTATGCCTCCTAAATTCAAAATGCCCGATGTGGAGAAATTTGACGGTACAGGTTGCCCAATGGCACACCTGAAATCTTACGCTCATGCAATGCAGTCTCGTGGGGCTAATGTTGGTGCGATGGCCTCCAACTTCCATCTGACTTTGGTAGGAGCCGCTAAGCAGTGGTTTATGACTGTGGATGCCAATCTGGTTGATAATTGGGGGAAGCTCGTGGATGAATTCCAGAAGCAATACAAAGATAACTCCGACTGGGAGAAGAGCCATCGTGACCTCGATTCGTGTGCTCAGCGTGAGAAGGAATCCTTTTCTGAATTTGCAAGTAGGTGGAGGAAGAAAGTTGTTCAAACTCTGGAGAGGCCTGACAGTGCCGAGCAAACTCGTATTTTCCTTAAGAATCTTCAGCCGGTGTATGTAGATAAGATGAAATATCTCCCGTTTCCAGATTTTGCTTCTATTCTTGATGTGGGTTCTCGTATTGACGAAGATGTCCGAACTGGGGTGATCAAGCTAGATTCTTCTCCTAGCTCCTACAGATTCCGATCCGCTGCTCTAAAGCCCCGGCACCAGTTGTGAACAATGTTGCCATAACCCCTGCTCCTTTTTGGAACAACAATGTGGGACCAAGCCGGAGCAGCTACAATAGGGCACCTCCGTGTTATAATCAAGACGGGTCTGTGAACTCTGTCACCGATCAGCGAAGGAATGGGGAAATCGGAGAGATCGCCATTTTGATAAATTCAGCGCTCCATTGTCTACTATCTTTCAAGGATTGGTCGCCCAAGGAGTACTAAAGCCGATAGAAGGATACCGCCCGCCTAATCGCCTCCTAAGAATTGGGATGCAAGTAAATATTGTGCATACCACGTATCACCTGGTTATGCGACAAATGAATGTTGGAGTTTGAGACACACTCTGCAAGACATGATAACGACCGATGGACTCATTCAGGGGCGCCCCAACCAAATGTGGTGACTAAATCCCTTGCCAGGGATCCATGTGATCGAGTTTGAAGGAAACTACTCAAGGACTAGTTTCATCGTTCCGAGAAAGCTTTGAATTACACTGTAACTCCTGTTATCTCCGAAGATTTTGAATGCCATATGATCTCTTGGGATTCGATTTTGTCTAGTGCTAAAGCTGTTAAGGAGCAAAAGGCCCCTGTTAAAAAGCGCCACTTGGGTTGGCGGAAATGTGAATCACCTCACTCGCTCGGGAAGAGCCTATCAGCCTCCGAATCCCGAGGCAAGTGAATTGGGAAAGGATAAAGAAGAAGTCCCCGCTCAGAAAGAGAAGGTCGCCGAGAACCCAGTCTTGACCCAGTTAAAGAAAACCAGGCTAATATATCCATTTGGGGTTTGCTCTCGTCTTCACAGGAGCACCGAGACGTGTTGGTTAAAGCTCTTGCTCAAGCTGTCATCCCGATCGAGACTTCTCCCAATGACCTTGTCCACATGATCGGCAACATTCATTTTAGGAATATCATCACTTTTACCGATCTCGATGAACCAAAAATTGGTCTTAATCATATCGAGGCTCTGCACATCACAGTTGGGGTCGGAGGTGAGCACTTAGCTCGTGTTTTGATCGATAATGGCTCCTCAGTAAATGTATGCCCTGTGCATGTTCTCGCAGATTTGGGAATCAAGATAACTGATTTGGCCCCATCTTCTCAAGTGGTTCGTGCTTACGATAGCACCAGTCGCTGTGTTCTGGGTGTTGTCCTTCTCACTCTCACCATTGGCCCTCTTGTCATGACCGATTGAATTTCAAGTGATTGATATCAAGTCCTTATTCAGTATACTCTTGGGACGCCCTTGGATCTATGGAGTAAGAGGGGTAGCTTCCTCCTACCATCAGTGCATCAAGTTCATCCACGACAATCATGTAGTGGTAGTTCATGCCCAAGATGATACGCAAGTTCATGACCTCCCGATTTGGGAATTGAGCACAAAGAACTGGCATCTTCTTGAGTGGTTTGAAGTGATCCCACAAGCTCGGATCCATGCTATTGAATATGTCAAGGAGACCGATCTAATTGGTAGAAAGCGGACCAGGTATGGAGACGCAATGGCCTTGAATATGGTCAAGAAGATGAAGTTCCTGCCTATGATGGGGCTTGGAAAAGAGCAACAGGGTGTATTGAACCTATCAAGATGATGTTCCATTTTTCTTCCTTCCTTTTGGGCTTGGCTACAAACCGACTCCTGCCGAAATTGCCGAAGCTGTACGTCAGAAAAGGGAGAGACAGACTGCTATCAAAAGTGGAAGGACCTATAAGCTCCCCCACTCCATCCTTATGAAAAGTCCTGGAAGGGAATTTTGTTTGCAAAGTTGAAGATGTCGCGTATGTTATGCCTTTTGAGCCAGTTATTGGCATTAATGAAAAGCCTCATGCTGGATGGGAAGTATTTGAGAATATCAAGATGGTCGATGAAAACTTTGATGTGGGCAGTTCCTATAAGCAACTGGACCCGATTATTCCGTGGAATATTGATGAAGAAGATGATGTCTTCGGGTTGTTTGAAGGAATTGGTCTTGAAGACGGATATGTGGTTATGATCGAAAATGGTAATGGTGAAGCTTATGACCCGGTGAAGCACCTCAAGCCGGCAGTGGCACCACTTAATAACTGGTCCAGAACCACTGGCCCGCTCGCTACTACTGACACTCTGGTGGAGCAGTTTGGTTATGTTCGCCCTGATGGCCCACTTTTGAACCTTTTGTGCTATCTAATGTTGTTTCCGGGACTCCTGAAGAGGACCTCACTGTCGAGGACATCGACGCGGTCGCCGAGCTTGTACTCCCCTCTTTTGTGAATGAAGTTTCCTCTATTTCCGCTTACTCCTCGGTTGCCAATATTTTAAAAAATGATTTAACAAATGAAAATTTAACAACAGCTAAAGTAAATCATGAATCTTTAAAAAACATAAGTCAAGATGAAAAAGACTATTTAATCGAGTTAAACAGGTTAGCAAAGCAGCGTGGGGAATGGAAATTAGAAGCCTGTGGGGAAAATCTGTCTACCATCAATCTGGGACTGAATGAAGAAGTCAAAGAAATGAAGATCGGGAGCTTAATGCAAGGGGCTGACAGGGAAGCAGCTGATCAGTTTACTCAAAGAATTTGTTGATGTGTTTGCCTGGTCGTATGAAGACATGCCAGGGTTAGATCCGACGATCGTGGAACACCGAATTCCTACCTTTCCTGACGCCCAAACCGGTCAAACAGAAACTACGCAGAATCAAGCCGCAGTGGGCCCTTCAGGTTAAAGAGGAGATCGAGAGGCTGCTACAAGTAGGCTTCATCCGAGTTGTGGAGTATCCCCAATGGTTGTCCAATATGGTCACAGTTGAAAAGGCGAACGGCAAAGTCCGGATATGTGTTGATTTCAGAGACCTCAACAAGGCTTACCCGAAGGATGATTTCCCGTTACCAAATATTGACATTTTGGTGGACTCGGTTGCAATGCACAAAGTGAAGTCGTTCGTTGATGGAATGGCGGGTTATAACCAAATAAGATGGCAGTAGAAGATCAAGAGAAAACTTCCTTCATCACCCCGTGGGGGACGTTCTGCTATACTGTGATGCCTTTCGGTCTTAAAAATGCCGGAACCACTTATCAAAGAGGTGCTACGACCCTTTTTCATGACATGATCCACAAAGAGCTTGAAATCTACATGGATGACATGATTGTGCACTCAGTTGAAGAAGGCGCTCAGCATCTGATTACCTCAGAAAGTTCTTCGAAAGGTTGCGGAAGTACCACATGAAATTGAATCCTGCTAAATGCACATTCGGTACTGTCCGAGGCAAAGTCTTAGGTTTCTTGGTAACTAAAAAAGGGATTGAAGTCGACCCCGAAAAATAAAGGCCATCACAGAAATGCCTCAACCTCGAACTCAAAAAGAGGTGAAAGGTTTCTTGGGAAGGATTCAATACATTAGCAGATTCATACGGCAGTTAACCATGATGTGTGAACCGCTCTTTAAGATCCTAAAAAAGGACACCGATCGATCATGGGATGAAGAATGCCAGATTGCTTTTGAAAAGGTCAAAGAATACTTGACAAGCCCACCGGTCTTGGCGCCACCTCATTCGTACAAACCCTTACGACTGTACCTAACAGTTACTGATACTGCAGTAGGAGCAATGCTTGCACAAGAAAAAGAGGACTCCTGGGTGGAAAGTGCCATCTATTTTGTTAGCAGAAAGCTACAAGGGAGTGAATTGAACTACTCAGCGTTGGAAAAGGCATGTACCGGTTTGGTTTGGGTCTCGCAGCGATTAAAAATTTATCTGCAATCCTTACCTGTCCAGATTATATCCCGAATGGATCCAGTGAAGTACATCCTCGAAAGGCCAACCATGTCCAATCGAGTGGCCAAGTGGGCTTGCATCGCCGGCCTGGGAGAAGCATTAAATCGAGGGGTCAAAGAAAATTGAAGTGTTCGGGGACTCCGCCTTGATCATCAATCAGGTCGAGGGAAAATGGAAAATCCTGGATCCAAGACTACAACAGTATCATATTCGACTGGTAGCGCTCACAGAACGCTTCTCAGATATCTCATTCCATTATCTCCCAAAGGACCGAAACAGATTCGCAGATGCATTGGCTACCCTAGCCTCCATCATGGAATTCCCTGCAGATGTTATGGTAAATCCGTTTGTGGTTAGTAAGAGATCAATCCCAGCCTACTGCCTGGATATTGAGTTAGAAAGCGAAGAGAATGAAGAGCCGTGGTATACAGACGTATGGAATGTGCTCAGGAATGGGACCTACCCTCCAGAAAGGGACAAAAGGGCAAGGATTGCAATGCGCAGATGGGCCTCCCAATTTGTGATTTCCGGAGATCAGTTGTACAAAAGGTATCATCACGGACCAAATTTTCTCTGTGTAGATAAGACTGAGGCGAATAGAGTCATGGATGAAATCCATGGGGGACTGTGTGGACCCCACATGAATGGGCACATGCTCGCTAAGAAGATAGTGAGGTAAGGGTACTACTGGACCACGATGGAAAAGGATTGTATGATGAAAGTGCGAACCTGTGATCAGTGTCAGTGGTACGCTAGTCTACAACATCTGCCGCCACACGTTCTTTATCAATCAACTGCTCCTTGGCCTTTTTCCACATGGGGGATAGATGTTATTGGTCAGGTCAAACCGAAAGGTTCGGGTGGGCAAGAATACGTGCTCGTAGCTATCGATTACTTTACCAAGTGGGTTGAGGCCGCTGCTTACAAAGTTTTGAATGCCAAGAAGGTAGCCGAGTTCATTCGTACCAACATTTTCTACAGATATGGCGTCCCTTATGAGATGATCTCAGATAATGGAACCTACTTTGAAGGGGAAGTCAACCGATTGCTTGATGAATTCCGGGTGGTCAGACACAAGTCATTCCCCTATCGACCCCAAGCCAATGGAGCGTTAGAAGCGGCGAACAAAACCCTGGAGAACATCATTAGAAAGATGGCTATCACTGGAAAAGATTGGTCCGAGAAGCTGCCTTTAGCCTTGTGGGGATACCGCACATCTGTTCGGACACCGACTGAGGCTACTCCTTATTCACTTGCATATGGCATGGAAGCAGTTCTCCCGATTGAGCTTGAAATCCCCTCTATGAGAGTGCTACTTGAGAATCAAGTGTCTGAAGTTGATTGGTTACAAAGTCACCATGAAGAGTTAGCATTGCTCGATGAAAAGCGGTTGTTGGCCCTTGAGCACAATCGTGCGTACCAACGCAGAATTGCCAGAGCATTTAACAAGAAAGTGAAAGACCGCAATATCAAAATGGGAGATCTTGTGCTGCGAGAAAAGCCACCAAGTTATGTCGACCCCCGAGGGAAATGGAAGTCTCCGTGGTTGGGCCCCTACATTGTCAAGAAGATACAGTCTGGTGGAGCTGTGTTCCTGCAAACTGAATTTGGAGAAGACCTTGTTCAGCCCTGCAACCTCAGTAAATTGAAGAAGTATTATGTGTAGAAGACGTAGAGATTTGTGTTTCCTATCGAGTCTGTAAAAAAAAAAAAAAAAAAAAAATACGCAAAAGACAGCCCCACTAGAGGTGAAAACCCGAAAGGGCAGTTCTAGGTAAAAAACAGGAGGCGCGCAAAATTTCATGTAACTGTGTCGAACTACGTTGACCTGAGCCTCTAAAGAGAAACGTAGGCAACCTTCGGGTCTGGTCATTAAAAGTAAAGAAAGCTTTTTATTCCCCACGTTGAACTTGCAAACATTACATTCAAAAGGAAAAACAAACACAACAAACTTTGAAATAAAAACACATCATCTTAGCGTGGCAACCAAGGATTAAAGCGAAAATAACTGAAACTTTATTCAGGGACTGAGACGATCGAACACGTTCGGATAAGGACCCGTCGAGCTTTCTCCCCTTTGATTCTCAGAGTTCGTTGCATCAGGCTGGGTGTTCCTTGAAGTTGAGCCCCGATCATTTCTGCGGCGTCCGGATCGATGACCGCTGCGTGGTTGACTCCCGCCAATCTGATTCTGGAAAACTGTCGGCCCTGTTATCTGGGAATAGTAATCCCCAGACAGAATTTCTGGACCTACGAGCTCCAGTACCAAAGCTGCAATGGTAGCGGTTTCTTCAGCAATTTGAGGGCCCAACCACTCAAGATATTCCAAAGTGGGTTCATAAAATGTGTCCCCTTCACCCCGGCGCCTGCCTCGACCGATGTGTGCACCATTCTGATACCAAACCTCTTTGATCAAGTTGCATATGTTGGTACTCACCGGCAAATTATCTGTGATGGGAAGGTCAGAAAAGGGTATCCCTTGGACTTGTTCGAACTGGTGAGCCACCCATTGGCCCAAGTAGAAAGTGGTGGAGCGAAGCCTAGCCAGCCAGATGAAGGAATGACCCGCACTCGTAATGAGATACCTGCTCAAACCCCAATGCGGAGGCACCCACGTGATGTCTGCCGATGTGATCCGCCAAAAGTGTCCAACCCACTCCTTGACGGTAGTGCAGTTTTGCCTGTATAAACCTCGCCTTGGAAGCATAGAAGGGGTATAGTCTGGATTCGACACCGGCCGAATGATCTTGAGATTCTCCTGAAGCCAGATCTGCAATAGAATGGGGCTGCCCGACGTGAAAGCATCACCTCTGGGATAGTAGCCGTCCATCCCATGCAAAGTCTCAGCCAAGAGGACAGTCATCACGTTGCCGGCACCACGCTTGCAAGAATCAACGATGTCCACCATCCTTGAGTCGATGAAGCCATCGTAAGAAACGAAAAACATCTCTGCAAATAGGCACATAACCAAGGCAAAGTCCCTACGGTCGGAGTACACCGATTTATGAGGGTCAGCCTCGCCAAAGAGTTCGGGGAAGCAAGTAATGTCAAGGTGGGTCCCATGAAGGAGAACCCTTGAGAAGTCAATATCAAAGCCGAAGGTTTCAATAAGCCACCGAGCAGGTGTCCTGCGGGAAGTGGGCACCATGGCCTCGCCGTAAATGGTATTGCCTGTAATGGCGCAGAATTCCTCAAAGGTGGGACACAGTTCGTCTTCATTGAAATTGAACAAGTGGTTCCGGGTTGACCAGAAAACAGAAGCACCGCGGATCATCTCCCACTGAATGGGAAGCTTCCTCAGAGTAAAGAGCAACTTGAAATGATAATTTTCTTCTAGCACCGCTCGTACATTATTTGGGTATGAATTCACCCAGCAGTCGAGTCCTACCCGCTATTCTTCGATGTTAACCAGGGTTTGGCCAAGATTAGCCATTTTTGAAGGGAAATGAGCTAAAGGATGCAAAGCAGGAAAGAAGGAGAAGTTGGTTGGTGTGAGAAATAAGAAGAGCTCCCCCTCCCTTTTATAACCTCCCAAAAACTCGGCCTAAATCATCAGTATTCCAAAAGGGGTTGTCTCCCCGTCCCCCTAGCCAAAAGCAAGGTTCGAAAAGTCAAACACCCAGCAGAAGGTGTCAGTCATCCGTACGGCGGCTCTTAGAAAAGCTGACATTTTCCTTGTCCTCATCCCTAGGCATTGAACCTTGTCCCCTTTATCATGAATATAACCGCAGCCGCCCTCTGAAATCCGGGCTTGGTTCAGTGTTGGTCATTAATCGCGAGTCGGTGTCATTTAAAAAAAAAAAAAAAAAAAAAACAAGTATCCGAAATTTCAGAATAAAAGAAAGATTGTGTTCGGTCAGAATAATCCAATTTTTATCTGTGTGAATCACATCTGCCACTGCATGCAAAGCTAACTTGCAGATCAACGGACGAAGCAGATCCTGTTATCCCTCCCAATAGCAAAAAAGAATCAGTCGGGGTTAAAACAGCACCAGTGGATCACACAAAGCGGTGGTCTCTCGCTTAAAAAAGTACAAAAATCTCATCACACAGCAAAACAAAAGGCAGAAGAATCTGGACGGCGCAGAATGCAGCGTATCCTTGATTTTAGTTTGTGTACATAAATGGCTTCAGTTGTTTATTGACCTCAGTTTTCTCGAAAGATCGGGATTACTTCCCCCGAACTGCGCAACGTCGTAGGTCCCCCTTTTGAAAAGATATGTTGTTCCAGCTTGGTCTTCTCCGGCGCCCGAGATTACCTCCCCGAACTGCGCAACGTCGTATGTTCTCCCTTCATGATTTCCATCCCTTTGCAAAGAGAGATCAAATCTCAATGCACCCTTTACTCGGATTGTTCCTTGCGTCAACCCTTGAGTCGTGTTGGTCTTAAACCTTCTCTTAATTGTTCGAGTCGGTTCTAATCAGAACTACGACTCGACTTGATTCCCACGGCGGGATACGTAGGCAGTTCACAACGTTGGACTCAGTCGCCAATTCTCGCAATTTGTTGGTCAAATACCAACCCCCCAGCAAAGAGACTTCGCTTCTCAATGCAACTCCCTAGCAATGCTATGTTGTTCCACCCTGGTCTTCTCGGGCGCCCGAGATTACCTCCCCCGAACTGCGCAACGTCGTACATTCCCCAGTTGAAGTTATGTTATTCCACCTTGGTCATCTCGAGGGCCCGAGTTGTACCTCCCCAGAACTACGCCGTGATTTGATTCCCGCAAGGGATACGTAGGCAGCTTACCTTGGTGAGCTCAGTCGCCCATTCTCATAACCATGTCTCAATGCCAACCCCCATCCCCAGCAAAGAGATATCGCATCTCAATGCTACCCCCTGCTTTAAATTTTAATAAACCTGAACTACGTTTGGTCTGATTCTCGAGAGAGATACGTAGGTAAACCGGGAAACCGGAACCGACCATTGTCTGTGTTTGATTGATAGTTTGAGTTAGAACTACGGAGGCTTGATTCTCGAAAGAGATACGTAGGAAGTCCTACCTTGGACCCAGCCGTTACACCCTAGACGAGATCGAGTGTCTCTTAGTGAATCGTAGAATCCCCTTTAACCAGGAGATTCGACGAGGGGCTCTGTAGATACCCTGATCTCGCACCCCTAAAAACCCACCTTGAATCGGTCTAAACCCGAAAATTGACCTAAAACCCTCGATTTGGCTGTGCGGGACTGCCGTGAGCCTTATCGGTGCATCGAATGGATAAACGGACTTCAAATTCATGATCAGAGCGAAAAAACGAGCAACTAGGCAAATATTTCGATTTTCGAGGTGCGGGACCGGAAACGGGGCCCGCAACCCCCCGAACAGCTCGCTGTTATCCATTCTGTGCATTAAAAATATATTATTACCTTTCCTTGCTAATTGACATATTTCAGATATACCGGCGTGACCACAAAATTATTCCAAGCAACTTTCATGTTGGGCCCGCGGACAACCGACACACCGGAGCGCGCACGACGGAGCGAAAAGCCGGAGCCGGAAAGATGGTTATCCAAATTGGAAAATATCTCAAAATATCTTATCAACTGGTCAAGAAGAGCAAAAAATATATTATTGTCGTTCCTTGCTCATAAAAATATTTCAGATATACCGGCCTGACCAGAAAAATATTCCGAGCAACTTTCATGTTGGACTCGCGGACAACCGGGACACCGGAGGCACGCACAACGGAGCAGTTATGGAGCGAAAAGCCGGAGCCGGAAAGATGGTTATCCAAATTGGAAAATATCTCAAAATATCTTATCAATTGGTCAAGAAGAGGAAAAAATATATTATTGTCGTTCCTTGCTCATAAAAATATTTCAGATATACCGGCCTGACCAGAAAAATATTCCGAGCAACTTTCATGTTGGACTCGCGGACAACCGGGACACCGGAGACGCGCACAACGCAGAGCAGTTACGGAGCGGAAAGCCGGAACAGAGATAAGGAAGATGACTTTAAGCCTTAGTCAAGAAGGATAGATGATGAATCCACCAATTTACAACCTCCCCCCTCCAAGTTACAACCAATTTACCACCTCCCTCCTCCTATATACACCACTCTCATCCATTTCAAAAGGAGAGACACAAAAAAAAAAAAAAAAAAAACCCTACCATCCTCCACTCTCATTCTCTCTCAACAAGAACACCACCACCACACCATCACCACACCACCACTCATACACCACCCCTACACCACCCATAAGTCACCAAACAAACCACAAAAAACACATCAAAGCCAAAACTTTGATCAAACACAAAGCAAAAAGAAAAGAAAAAGTCTTCCCTTGGTTGACAAAGGGAGCAGGTAAAACTCTATGTAAACCTTGGCTCTTTAGATATGTAAGCAATATTGGGAGTGGTTTGGAACCTAGTCAAATAATGACTAGGTTTCCTTCATCTTCCATGTTTTTTTTTAGCTTTGTAAAGCTTTGTTTATGTATATAAATGATGATCATGTGATGCTAATACTCAGTTTATTATGTTTATATATGTTCATAATAGTCATAATATTCATATGCTTTAATTTGTGTATGAAAATTTTCATGTTTCTCTCAAAGGGCATAAATCTAGCCTCTTTGGCTTTCCTTCATGATCATGCATGTGAAAATCATTATTTGTTGAGAAATAGCTCTTGGATAATGTTGTTAACATGTTAAATATCAAATTCCTTGAGTTTCATGCCTTGGTTTGAAGATATAGTAGTGTTTTGAGGTCTATAATCGTGCCTCATATAATCAGTTTTTACTTTCTGTAGAGAGTCTTGATTTTGATGAGCTTGTAAATCCATCTTAGAGTGGTTTTCTGGTTTAGGTCAAAGAACAAAAGTTGTTCATAACATGTTTAAATATATTATCCTAAAGATTCATGTTCATATTCCATGCCTAGATCATATTTTCATGCATAAATTTGGGTCTCAGTGATTCTGAGTTGTTTATTCACTGTGGTACCTTGCTGTGTTCTTGGGCTTCAAACTTGATGAAAACTAATTTTATGGACAAATATCAAAATATGGATTTTGTTCCAAACGAACTCAGGATGATTATCATATTTTTTATATATTTTTTGTATCAATGGAAGTTCTCCTTTCAAACATATGTTTCAAACTCAAAAATTCAGATTCTGCACTTCCAGTTTCTGACATTAAAATGTCAGAAACCTTTTCAACCACTAAAACTCATCCTATGAACTCCAAATTTTGGGATCTTCATGTTTTATACGTTGTATTCAACTTTTGTTCTTTGGGTTTTGTCAGATTCCCAATATAAGATGGTGAAAATTGGTGATAAACATGCTAAGGTTTCTGTTTGCCTTTTCTGGGCTGAATTTTGTGATCAACTTTATTGCATGTGTTTGGGGCCTAAACTTGGTCCAAAAAGTCTACAAAAACTCCCTTGTGATCCCTAGTATTCAGGGATTAACCCCCAATTTTTATTTTTGGAATCGGATTGATTTTAGGATAGGTACGACGGCTCGGGGATGGAAAGTGTCACCGAAATCAACAAAAGCACCGTCGAGGATATTTATTATTATTTGTGGGATTTGTCTCCCCTATTTTTTGTATATGTGTAATTGTGTAATCTCCCCTCCCATGGATGTATTATTGCTTGATATGATCAAAACCATTCTTGAAAACCAATCGGGGAATCCACTCAAACCGAGTTCCCGGTTGTGAATAAAAATGAAACTTCCTACAATAGGAAGACCTCCATATATATTTCATCACCATTTTTTGGTAGGGCATAAAATCCAAATTAAAAGGCATAAAATTGAATATAAGTGGCATGCATATAGAGACCATCACGGGCGAGAAGAGTGCCTAACCCCTTCTCTTCTCGTAACTTAGCCCCCGAACCCATTTTCTCAAAAAAGGTTTTTTCTTCATTTTTCGTAAAATCAAAATGAGGTGGTGACTCTTGTAATCAAATCACAGCATCAAGAGGAAACCATTGTGTGAGAACCGAGCGCATTTCCAAAAGCGCATCAGCACGAGACGGGCGCCAACCGCTTTCACGGGCGGTCATTTCGCGGTGATCCGATCATCTCGGGCGCGGGCTCTCACATGTGTCTCCAAGGGTGGAGCTTTTGTCTTAATCCAACTGATTCTAGGAATGTCTTGACTCTGTTCCTGCGTGATTTCTTTCTTTGACAAAATCCGGTTGAGGCATTTCTGAAACAGGACTCGGGCACCCCGGCTAGTGACTGTTGGACGCGCGCGCTTCCCATATGGGTTTCGGGAGGTGCGCGCTTCTGGGGAGCGAATTTTGGGGCTTGACATTTGCTGGCCAAAAGATCCCCAATAGCTATAATATCAGCCTCTGTTCGAAACTATTCCCCCAACAACTATTTTCTGCCATTCTTGAATATTCTTTATTGCTTGATTTTGCTTGTAATCAACATTTTCCATGGCTTCCAATTCTTTCATTCTTGATGCCAAGGTTGTTGGTGACTATGAGAAGGACTTGTCAACCTTCGTGTATTCTTTCAAGACTCATCCCAAGAAGGCCTTTGTTAAAGATTTTGGTTTCCGAATTCTCTTCACGCTTCGGACGTTGAAGCCGGATTGGGATTTGTTGAAGGCCGCTGCAGCCTTTTGGAATTGTGACAGTCACACTTTTAACTTTTCGGCGAATGAAATGGTGCCGACTGTTGATGACTTTGGTGCCATTCTTGCCATGCCATTGGTGGTCAGATTTCCGTCCCCAAATATCATCGTGGTGTCATTGATTCTTGGTCCGACTTATTGAACCTTCCCGTTGGATATGTGAGGAAGATGTTGCATGGTACTGTTGCGTACATAACTGAGTTACCAATGTTGTTCAGTTTGCATTCGGAGGACACGGCGGTTCAGTCTTTTAAGAGGAATGCCATTGCAGTTTGCCTTTTCAGCGAGGTTCTGTTCGTCACTCCCCTTGGTACTGCGGATGCGTAATTGGCTGAGATTGTCTTGCAGGCAAAAGAGCAGTAGTTCAGCATAATCCCTCTCCTAGTGGGGGATACCCTGCATGGTTTCGCTGAGTTGCATCGGACGGGTGAGATGCATCAGGGAAGCCCCTTGCTCTTAACCATATGGCTTCGGGAAAATTTCAGGATTTATTCTTCGGAGGGTGACCTGTCTCCTTTCGCTGTTTATAGGAGGGAAGCCCCTTGCTCTTAACCATGGTTAGAAGTAATTCTTTGCTTCCCGGGTGTTGAATGACATTGAGTGGTGCCCTCCCTCTTAGGGACTTCGTCCTTTTATGGAATGGACCTTGGGTTTTAGGCATGTGGTCCTTCCCGGGCTTAGGGATTCTTCGTTTTATCAACCAGAGCGAGTTCTGAGGCCATTCGGTCGCCAGCAGGTTATTCCTTTCCCGAGGAAAAAGGTACTTCATCCAGTCTCATATATGGGTCCGGACTTTTCGAGGGAGCTTCAGTCAGCTTGGGGAGGTGACCGTCATCGGTGGGCTTCCGTCCCTATTCATCGGGGTAGCATCTTTCTTCCCGAGAGTTACTTGGATCATCTGTTCGGCACTCTTTACCGCGGTATCACTTAGGTCGACACACTTCGGGATGAGTTGCTAGGGAAGGACTTTGAGATACAGAGAAGCTGCTGCTGACTCGAATAATATTTTGGTTGACCCTTTCGGTAGTCATTTGGATAACTTTTATGCTCGGAGGTGCCTTACTGCGCAAAAGGTCGTTGTTCGTATCAGTGCTCCTAGGCCGCCAAAGAGGAACAGGATTGAGAGCCATTCGGGTGACCCTTAGAAAGCTAAGAAGAAACTAGATTTTTCCTAGTACCCCAAGATTGCAATTAATAGACCACTTGTTAGGATTTTAATGTTTTATTGTCTTTTAAGCTCAACATTATCCATTGTAATATCAAAATAATTTAAGAATTGAATAAAGAATTGCATCTTGTTTATGAATGATTTGGGTAAAAAATGATTGTTTTAGACCGCACCCGAAGGTTGACTACGCTCCTCTCGTAGAGAGGCTCAGGTCTCCGTAGTTCAAAAATATGAAGACCAATTTTTTTATTTTTTTTGTGCACCCTATTTTTTGCCTAGACCGCCCTTTCAGGTTTTTAATCTAGCGGGCTTCTTTTTTGCACTTGCTCTAATTTTTGCCTAGCCCGCCCTTGCGGGTTTTCAACCTAGCGAGCGTTTTTTTTTATGGTCTTCATTTGTTAAGCGTAGAACTTCTTGAGTTTGTCGAGGTTGACCTCCTTTGGCAATTAATCACCATCCAAGTCTACGAGTCGGACTGCACCGCCGCTCAATATCTTCTTGACCACGTACGGACCGATCCATCGGGGCCCCCATTTCCCAAGGGGATTCATGACATTGGGAGGATGTTGTCTTAAGACTAAGTCTCCCACTTTGATGTTTCGGGGCTTCACCTTTTTGTTGAAAGCCCTTGCCATTCTCTGTTGATAGGCTGTTGTGCATTCGAATGCTCTTAACCTCTCTTCATCGAGTAGGGCTAGTTGCTCATATCGACTTTGCATCCAATCAACCTCGTTGACTTGGTTCTCGAGCAAGACACGTAAAGAGGGGATTTCAAGTTTGACTGGGAGTACGGCTTCAGAACCATAAACCAATGAGTATGGGGTCTCTCCCGTTGCTGACCGGATTGATGTGCGGTAGCCCCATAATGCTAGTGGTAACTTTTTGGGGAAATCCCTTCCTGTTGAAGCCATTTTCCGTATGATGACTTCAATTGTCTTGTTTGATGCTTCGACCGCTCCATTAGCTTGAGGGCGGTACGGGGACGACTTATGTTTGGTAATTTTGTAATCAACCAAAAGCGCATCCATTTCCTTCTCAAAATGTGAGCCATTGTCAGAGATGATCTTATGAGTAATACCATATGGGCACATGATGTTGTTCTTCACGAGTTCAGCCACTTTCTTGGCGTTGAGAACTCGGTAAGCTTGTGCTTCGACCCACTTTTTGAAATAATCCACGGCCACTAGAATGAATGAATGTCCTTCTTGAAATTTTGTAGGTGTAGATACCCCGGGGGGACCACGGCTTGCCTAGAGCGCGTGAATTACCTAGGATGTCTACTTGATTTTAAGAGTCGCCACCTATGTTTTAGAGGAACATAAGAAAAACCTAAAGAAAGCCAATTTTATATACAAAACCAGAGATTCGGGAAAAGATGGGTTCGGGGGTTAGGTGACGGAGTGGGAAGTACTTAAACACCCACTCTGCCCCGCTTACACGGGTCTTGCTACTTTTGGTGTTCTAATGCTAATGTCCTTCCATTTATTGATATAAAAAATGTGCTAACAATTGAGATGAGAAAAAAAGGGGAAATAAAAAGAATGATTTTATTAATTAATTTATGCTAAAAGATTACATGTTGAATATGCTAAACAATTACATAAGAAATGAAATGGAATTTAATTAGTGTTTGGAATGTTGGAATGTAACCTTGACCAAACTTCAATAGTGAAGTGGCCTTTTGGTTGTATTCCTTTTTATGGAGATTGCATACATTGACTAGACATGAATAAAATAAGAAGAAGAAAAAGGGAAGTTGTACCTTAAGAAGAAGGACTTTAAACCTTGACTTGAAGATGGTGTTGTTGTAGGGAAATTGTTGTAGAAAAATTTGTGTAGAGTCTTGTCACGAAGAACTCTTGTAGGGAAAACTTGTGTATAGTTTGTGTAAAAAGAAAGTGTTCAAGGTCAAGGTCTAAAAATGAGGTCCAAGGTCTAAAAATGAGGTTGAAAAGAGGTTTCAAAAGAGGTCCTAGGTCCCCTTTCCAAGGTAGAAGAAGGGGGTTTTTATAGGTAAAAATAGGAGGGAAATGTTGGAGGGAAATTGATCAATCCATGTGAAATGGAATTGACCAATAAAAAATAAGATAAATAAAATAATAAATAAAAGAGAATAAAAGAAATAAAGATAAAATCATTTGTTTTTGGGGAAAAGGCTAGAATAAAGGATTTGGTAGTTAATGAAATAAGGGGGGATGAACTTGGATGTAAAAAAGAGGTTATTTGTGTTCAAAGAAGATGTTTGTAAATAAGAAAAGGGAGGGAAATAAGGTGCAATCCGTTACTGCCATAACGGGAGGCGCGTGAGTCCCGCTTTAGGGGCGAGACGCGCGCGCAGCCCACAAACAGTGTCGGAAGCGCCCGCGGGTGGAAAAGACAGAATGACAGAAATGACTCTAAAATTAATTCTGTTATGCAGTTTAGTCCAAAAACTAACGGGGTCAGTTAGGAACTTAACCGAAGTAACAGAAATTAACAAAAATAAGTTAAAAAAAAATACTATGTATGCAATCGGGGTGAGAGGTCCAAGACGGGGTGTCTACAGAGCCCCTCGGCGACGTAGATTGCAAAGCAAAACGCGTCGACGAAAGAAAGACAACCGTCGAGGACATCGACAAGAGAAAACAAAGACTCGATAAAGCATGAATTTGAAATTTACGAAGGATAGGGGTGCGCTCCCTGTGTGAGCGGCTTTATTGATATAGAAAGGATATAGCGGGATCTGTCTTGCTGAAGCGGGATCGGTTTGCTGATGCGGGATCTGTTTGCTGAAGCGGGATCCGTTTGCTGAATGCGGGATCCGTTTGCTGATGCGGGATCCGTTTGCTGATGGCGGGATCCGTTTGCTGGTGCGGGATCCGTTTGCTGGTGCGGGATCCGTTTGCTGATTGCGGGATCCGTTTGCTGATGCTGGATCCGTTTGCGGGATCCGTTTGCCGATGCGGGACCCGTTTCCTGGTGCAGGATCCATTTGCTGGTGCGGGATCCGTTTGCTAATTGTGGGATCCGTTTGCTGATGCGGGATCCGTTTGCTGGTGCGGGATCCGTTTGCTAGTGCGGGATCCGTTTGCTGATTGTGGGATCCGTTTGCTGATGCGGGATCCGTTTGCTGGAAGCGGGATCCGTTTGCTGATGCGGGACCCGTTTGCTGGTGCGGGATCCGTTTGCTGGTGCGGGATCCATTTGCTGATGCGGGATCCGTTTGCTGGTGCGGGATCCGTTTGCTGATTGCGGGATCCGTTTGCTGGAATGCGAGATCACCATGGACCAAATTGCTGTTACAGCTGCTGTTGACTTTATCGTGGGGATGCGGGCATGGTTGACTGTGGACCATTTTCTGCTGGTGATGAAGTGTTTTGAGTAGCGGATGCTGTTGACTTCGTGGTGGTACCTGTTATGTGTGTGCTTGGCAGGTATATGTGTTTGTGCAAAAAGATGCATGAAGTGTGAAATGAAGAGAGAAATTGTGCTCGTGGTGCAATGTGATTTGAAAGCAGTTTTGCATGAGAGAGAAGTAAAGTGATTCTGTGTGTGAAGTGATTTTTGAAAGCAGAGATTGCTTGAGATGAATGATGTTCATACCTTCACCTACCATTGCCGCTTGATTGGGGATGGATTGCTGAAGGATGCTGCTGCTTTTGATGAAGAATGTCCATGCTTTGGATGGAGAATGATGATGTTGATGGTGATGAATTGTTCTTGCCTTTGAAGGAGTGTCGGCGAGATGGTATTCTGAATGACGGGTTGGTCGTGCCAAAAGGCTGCCTACGTATCCCTTTAAGAGAATCAGACCAGCGTAGTTCAAGGATGATGGAGAATGCTGGGGAAGAATGCTAGGAGAAAAGCAAAAGGGAAACACATAATTTTGCGCAAGAAAAAAAAAAAAAAAAAGAAAATGAAATCTTTTTTTTTTTTAATTAGTGAGAAAAAGATTATTTTTTTTAGTTCGTGGGTGAACCATTTTAACCATTGTGTGTTTGTAAAGCCAACCCAAGATCAACTCATGTTCGATCGAAGTCCGGATTGCCTCGCTTGAATGTTGTCGCCGCGGTGTCCAACGAAAATTGATGTCTAGCCCCAAGAGATTTGTCGATTATGGGGCTTCAAAAGGGACTACTGATGCCTAGATGCCAAGGGGTTGCTGATTGTAAAGCCCCTCGAATGCTGAACTTTGAGTGGCTTATGAAGCCCCAATATTGAATCAACTCTTAGCCCATTCAAATAAACTGTCTTTTTTTGTCAACGTGGGCAAGCCCCAAGAGAAGATCATTGATACCAAGCTTTGAGAGATTGCTAAGCCCAAAATGTTATGGGCTTATCAAGTTTGTAGATGGCGGGATGTGAAGAACTTTCGATGTGAAGCTCTAACTTATCTTGGCATTGTATTGAGAGCAGATGCACCATCGGGTAGAACTCATGAAAGTGATCTTCCTCTTTCTCTTGCTTGGAGGTGGATGGCCCTTTTTGTGGTTGATACCCAAATGGCGGAAGGCCCATGTTGGAAGTGTAGTACGGTCTTCGGGAGACGTCTCGTGGGAGATGGTGATGTTGTTGCAGATGATAAGGTCTTGGTGTGATAAAGTCTCGAACGGTATGTTTGCTTGAGTCTTCTTCAGTTGAGCCGACGGCGGATCTTCGGATGCAGCCTGTGCTTTTGATCTTGGAAAATGGGGTGCTGTATTGCAGAAACATTGGGATTGGCCGTAACTCTGTCTCTAGAGTTAACATATTGGCATTGCCCGCCATAACTCAGCCGGGTGAGTCTAGCATATTGAATCTTTTTCCTTTTCTCTAAGACTTCCTTCAGAATCTCACTGTGAGTTCTAACATGAATCATCAAATTCATTCATATCATCGGAGCCTTCATTTAAAACCGAGAGACCTTTGACTTGAGGTGTTGAGAGACCCTTGAAGCTTGATCTCTTTCATGGAGCCATAAGACTACTCCCAAATTGCATTGCTCGGGTACCACTGCCCAAAAGCTTGTTAATTACGAATCCCCAATATTTCCCTTTGCTTGGATTGTTGTAATGCCGTAGCCCAAAGGATTGTAGATTGCAAAGCCCCTTGAGACCTTTCGGTATAGAGCTTCAAATGTTGCTGGGGACATTGAAGTGAATTGCTTCTTTCCGAGGGAGCCTTTAAGACTTGACCGTAGCCCCTAGAGTGCCATCATTGATTGCGAGAAAGGTCCATCCTTGATTGGGGGAACGAGCACGGGCACACATGACAAGAGGGCTTTTTGACATCCTTTTGAGAGACTTTGAGGATAGTCTCACACATCTTTCTCGAGCATAGCCCCTAGGGCTTAATGATTTTCAAATGAAGCAAAAGAAGCCCTTGTTCTTGAGTCTCATAGCCCCTAGGGCGTCACCATTAGCAAAGAAAGAGTGACTCATCCTCGTGCGAGGGAACAAATATGAGAGGACATGGCAAGAGCTACTCCATTTCTCGGGAGCCTTTCGGTGTACTTTAGAAGCACATACTTGAAGAAGCTTTGAAAACTGAGACACATGTTGTTGCTATTTGTTGCCCAAGCCAATTGACTAGCTATGGATTATTTGTCCAACCTCGTGCCCTTTTATGATGGGCTCGTTCTCGGATGGGTCTTGGTTACCATGGGCCTTCTTTTCATGAACCCAAAAATGCACACTGCTGGAGAATGATGCCAATAACCCAAGACAACCTTTGATGGTGCCATATCTTGTCGAGCCTTTTGCAATCCCAAAGTTGACTCGGTGGGGAATTGACTTGCTGAGGAGACCCAATGTAGAACTTGTGCGGTTGTCTTCCTTAAAGGCCGAAGATCTCCATTTCTCTTTCCTTTCTCTCTCTCACTCTCTCATTTTTTTTATGACGCACCCTGTTTTTTGCCTAGACCGCCCTTTCGGGTTTTCAATCTAGCGGGCATCTCTTTTGCGTCTTTTTTTTTACTCGATTAATGAGGAAGTGTGCATTGACTCTGGCTGAGGAGGTAAGACATGTGATTTTGCGGTGAAGACCTCTTGTCACTAAAGATGAGTGACATTGACTCGACTAGGGAAGTGTCCCTAGTATTGACTTCATGTATGTATATTTTTTGAATGACTCACGAAGGCAAGTAAGTCATTAAGAGAGAAGAGAAAGAAAGCCCCAGTTTGATTGCAAGAAACTGGGAGTATCGCAAAAAGAAGAGAAACCCCTAGACTCGACAAGGAACGGAAATCGATTCCAAATCTAAGAAAGTTGTTCAATCTTTTGGTGATTAATTCATCGGCAAATGAATCATACAAAAATGTCTTGACAAATTCGAGATGAAGGCCAATCACCATAACGCGCTAGGGCTAAACATATCTTCTTTCTTGCATGAGACCGGACCCGAAGGTTGCCTACGTTCCTCCAGTGTAGAGGCTCAGGTCACCGTAGTTCTTGTGGATTCTCCATTCGTCGTGATGGAATTGTTGCTTCGTCATGATGATTGTTGATGTCGCTTCGTCCTTCGTTGGTGGAATGATGTTGTTGTTGTGAACTTCTTTGAATGAAGGGGTTTTTTTTTGTTTTTTTTGTGCTCTAACTTTTGCCTAGGTTGATTTGATTCATCCTAGCGAGTCTTTTTTTTTATCCCCTTTTTGAAAATTTTGCTTCATGATCATTGCTCCACCTTTCTTTGTCTTGATTTTGTCGTTGTTGATGTCTTCGTTGTTGATGCCGTCGTCGATGTTTAGCCCCTAGGCGTTCAAGCAATGGCCTTCATTCCAAAACTTGTTTAGATACCTTTTCATCATTTTGCCAAGAATTAGATTGAACAGCTTGGAAGAGTGTATGAGGACAAGAACAACTTTTATTTAATGATTGACTCATTGGACGAGAGAAAACATTAATGCACACATTAGAGGACTTTTGATTCTCTTTTTTTTTTTATCATATTTCTAGGTAGAGAAAGAGAAACGGAGATTGTTGTCGTCATCCCTCATGTCGTTGTAGTCTTCCATGTCATTGCTTGGGAACCCTTTGTCGTTGAAGCTTGTGTCATAGGAGGACTCGGCCACTTCTCGGAGCAAATTGTCAATTCTAACCCCCGCATCATACATGTTTGAAAAATCGGAGTGAAAAGCCCCACTAAGATGAGTGCAGTAATCCATTTTCAAACACTTCAAGAAGATGTCCATTTGTTCCTTCTCAGAAGGCCTATCAACCATCTCGGCTAGCTTGTCATTCCAACGGCGATAGAAGTCCTCAAATGATTCATCACCCATTTGAACGGTGCTCTCCAATTCCTTCTTGGTGGGGCGGAATATGGAGTTGCCTTGATATTGTGACTTGAAGGCAAGCATAGCGACATCCCAATTGAGGCGGGTGGAAACTGGAAGACCCATATACCAATCTTTTGCGACCCCCTCGAGAGTAAGCGGGAAGCATTGTGCCATTATTTGAGGAGACACTTTCTTTTGTAGCATGGCCCAAATGTAGGAGTCAACATGAGCGTCGGGGCAAGAGTTGCCGTTGAACTTGCCAATATCGGGCATCTTGAACTTTTCGGGAAAGAGCTCCATTGTGTTCATGAGGAGAGAAGCATGATGAAGATCGGACCTTGGGCCTTTGTGCAAATTTAGCCCACTAAGCTTTTGGTCAATGTAGGACATGAGAGTGTTGACCAAACCAGTATTGAAACTTTGGACCCCATTTCTTTCATTCGTGAGCCTCTTTAATTGGTTCTCAAGTTTGGCTACTTCTTTCTTATGGGCCATTTCCACATGCTCGTAACGGGCTCGCCATAAATCATACTTGCGGCGGACATTCTCGGCTAGTGCATCAATTTGCCCTTTCAATGCTTGCAACATGTTGAATAACCCTTCGTTGGACACGTAAATGTTCTCACCCTTGTTGTTGTTGCCGTTGGAAGCCATTGGACCTATGGACAGAACACGGTTGATCTTAGGATGGCCCCATAAACACCTTTTGGATAAAATTATTTCACCCACAAACAAAGGAAAAAGACTTAACCATATAAGAAAAATGACTCCTTTTTTTATTTATTTACAAAAGTCGGAAGGACGTGGTGTTGGTGTTATGCCCTAGGCATGTTGTTTGTAAAACAAATGTTATTATTTATAAAGATATTGAACGTTTGATTATTATGTCTTTTGCATGTTTATTATAATAATCCCCGTCCCTGATAATTATGATTAATTATTAGTATAAGTTTAATAGATAATCATATGATGATTATGGTGTATGGGATACAATTAGACTTATGGGTATTTGTTGGAGAACAAATACTGGACTGACCCCTATGAGATTTATGTCATGGTCACAATGTCATAATTAAGTCTCATATAGTTATATCACTGGAATCTCTAGACCTGAGGTTATCACAGTCTTCCACATGATGAACATTACGTTTGACATATTCAAACGTTATCCCTAACCGGATAGCTATAAAGAATATGATTGGCATAATCGGAATCATGTAGGGAAGAGTAATAAGCCAAGATGGGATTTGTTCCTCGTCAAGAGAGATGTCAAGCTTTGGCCACTCGATGAATGGTATTGATGAAATGCATGGCCGTGCTCAAATAAGATTTGTATTATCAATACATTCGGGATCGAGAAAGCATTGAACAAATGTAAGTTGACCATTGACCATGGCTTACGTTTAATAGACATCGTGCAACAAAGAGATTGTGTTATGTTCTATTTTAGGAAACTTTGGAGTCAAAGTTATACTAATTGGGTAGTCATAATGGCTTGCTAGAGTCCGCTTATGACTTACGAGGTTTGACTGGTTCGGACTTGTTGCCAACTTAGTATAATCCTATTGGGTCACACACGCAGAACGGATAGTTAAAAGGAGCGAAAAACGAAGTAAAACGGGTCCTGCCTAAAGGATCCGTACGGCTGAATCTGGATGCTTCCAGAAACATCCGTACGGATGGTTTTGCCGGCAGAATCAGTTTTTAGGAAAACTCTTGTTGAACAAGAAAACCTAAGTCCTAAAGGGTTTCTGAAACCCCTTGAATATAAATACAGACTGACGGGAATTGTTCCCTAGTTGTTGATTTGATCAATTCCAAAATCTTTCTTAGAGAAAGAAATCACACATTATATTCTTGGGTTATTGTAATTGATTAATATCAATTATCAAGTCACAATAATAATTAGGAGCTTTGAAGAATCGTTCTTCAACATCGTTGATTAATCCAAAGACCTAGCAGTCAAGTTCAAGAAGGCGTTCTTGAAATCTATTCGTTGTGTGGATCACCGGTAGAGGGCGTTCATCTTAACGCCTAATCCAAGTTTTACATAACGATCTACAAGGGTTAGTTTCTTTCATCTTGTTATTATGAATTATTGTTCATAGCGGATCTAGGCTATTGGGTTTTATTCATGTCTATATTCTGATGCGCATGATTGCATGAAACCCAACAGTGGTATCAGAGCCCCGTTGATGATCAATAATTCTAATATTATCATGATAAAATTATTTATGCGATTATTTAATTGGTATGATCATGAGATAGATGAATTTATGTGACGGATTTTATATGAGATATAAAATATGCATGCTAGTTGATGTGGTTGTAATATTGATTTGATTAATATGTATGATTGCATGCTTAGATTATCATGTTGTAATTGGATTATTTTATTGATGATCTTGATCTAATTTGTATGTGGAATAAATTGGTTATTGAATATATGAATTAGATGGGTTAAAATTCGTAATCTGCAATTTCATGTTTCTGTAATCTGATTATGTATAAACACGATATTAAGATTGATCGAATTTCTAAAATCTGAAAATCTGGAAAAACTGGGATTCTACCTAAGAATCCGTATGGCTGTTTTGGGAGCCTCCAACACATCCGTACGGATGGTTTTGGTCCACTCCCAGATTTCATTCTGACTTCTCATGTTCAGATTGTTCTGCAAATTGGTTGCAGAATTCGAACTTGGAAACAGAAACTGGTTTCAGACGGCTGGTTTTCGAAACCGTGTTTCCTAAAACAGTTATCTGTTGAGAATTCGGAATAGTTGCAGAAATCAGAGTTCTAAAGAGTTTAGAATTGCTGTAATCTATGAGATTAAGAGACATTAAAAGGGTCTTGAGACATGCGACCAATCTATACGGGAATGTGGATGCCTTTTGGCTTAGTTTCGACCGTATAGAGAAGTTGCCTGGTTTCTTGATCTTAGTACGGGAATGTGGATGCCTTTTGGCTTAGTTTCGACCGTACGTTTTGTGCTCTCAATTTCAAGATGCTCTGCGGATGCAGTTCCAGAATCCTGAAGAGTTCAGAGTTTCTGAGATATGCCATAACTATCCATACGGATGAATCTGGATGCTTCCAGAAACATCCGTACGGATGGTTTGGGTTATACTGACTCTGATTTGTTTCAGATGGCTGGTGGTTGTTAAACCATGTTTCCTGAAACAGATTCAAATTCAGAAGTCCAGACCATTAATGAGATCAGAATCTTAAGGATTTTAAGATTGGAGAAATCTCATGATTTCAGACTTTTATCCCTAACTAGCGCAACTAATGTCACATGAAATTAATTCGGATAATTGATTAACTTTATGTGTGTGAACCTTCTTAAAATTTAAGCTATGTGCAATCCATGTGTTGGGTATGCCACATATATCTCAGTTTTAATGTAATAGGATTTATTAGATTTGATTGATGCCATTACCTAAGTTTTATTTCATGGACTTTAGACCCACATGTAAGAAGTATTTATACTTCATTTTTTAGGTTGTCCATTGTTATAGACTAGGCTTAGTAATAGGCCAAGAAGATCAAGATTCAAGAAAATCACATTTGAGTTGATCCATGCGCCTATGCCCTATGCGCCATGCGCCTTCTAGCGCGCCCATAGCACTCTTCTAAGAAATGCTATGCGCCTCACTTTGATCATACGCGCCATGCGCCCCATATGCCTTAGCACGCGCGGTCTCTATGCGCCTCTTAGCTTAACGCGCCTTAATGTGTTTATTCAACACTCAGTGATTTATTGAAGACTCAAAGACTTGAAGAGAATTCAAAATTACGCCAATGATCCAACGATGGTTAAAAGATGCATATGGGCCTAATCTGTTGACACGTGTCCATAACGGTCATATTTATGTGAGTGTCAAAGTGGCCATAATATATGCATGCTCCAATCAACGAGTGACAGCACACATCTTATCCACAAGGATTTCCAACGGCTAGTTTTTGAAGTTCACTATAAATACCCAATAACTTCAACTTTTTGAAGTTGCTGAGTTTTGCTAAGAAACTTCAAGAATTTCTCTCTCAAAGCATTTGTTGAAGATTGAAGATTGCCTTCGTATTCCAGAATTCTCAAGAACATCTTCATACCTTCATCCTTAGCCCAGATCTTCTATAACACTTTAGTTTCATTGTACTCTAAATCATAAGATCTAAAGAGCCTTGATCCTAAATTCACACACGCACCTCTTAAGTTTGATCATTTAGATCCATCTTTTAGAGATACACCGTTTATTGTTTGGGATTTGTTCATTTCATAGAATATTAGATCTTGAGTTAGTGTAGAAGCTCAAAAGTTGTAATTTGTTAACACTCACTCATTTATATAAGATCTCCATTAGAAATCCAAGACTAACCATCTTGGTAGAGGACGTAGATCTTTCTTTGATCGAACCTCTCCAAATAGCTTGTGCTATTATCTTGTCTTTTCTTTCAAGTTATTATCTTCACTCACTATTTGCTTGTTTATCATTGTAGATTGATTGAACTGAATTGTGTGGTGTTGTTATTTCATTTGCCTTAGTTCCTTATTTCAACCACTTTGAGCCAAAATACTTAAGTGTGTGTGCCACCCCTTTATCACACTTTGCGCCATTTTCATTACTAAATTCCGCTGTGCATTTCACTCACTCACTTAGGCGCATTTCATAACGCTTACTTGATAAAGTGTGCATTTGCAATTGAGTTTTTCAAGGGTACGAAAAGAATTTTAAAACAGCTATTCACCCCCCCCCCCTCTAGCTATTTTTCATACTCTTGTTGCCCTTTGGGACCAACAAGTGGTACAGAGCAAACACCTTTATAAAACATTTTTCGTTTTTCAAGCATAACAGCTTGGGTGCCGATTCTAAATGGCAAACTCAAAACCTATGGCAACTGAAAACTACACTCACGTTCCGGTCTTTGATGAAGATCATTTTGACGTGTGGAAATTCAGCATATTGACCATCTCAACTCAATCGATGAAAAGGCTCCATGACACCGTCGTTTATGGACCTTATATTCCGATGAAGGCGAATCCAAATCCACGCACAAATGCTGTTCAACCAACCGTCAAGAAAAACCAAGGAAGAATGGACTGAGGAAGAAATTAGAAGAGTTGCAAATGATGGCACAAGCAAGAAACCATTCTTCTAAGCACTCTAAGCACGGGTATGAAACAACAAGTCATGCATTGTGCTACTGCTAATGAGCTATGGGATGCTATTGAAGAGCATATTGAAGGAGACACCATCTGCAAGGAGAACAAGAAATACGAAGTACAAAAGAGATTCAACAATTTCTCTCAACTCCCCGGTGAAAACTTGAGGCCAAACTTATGAACGCTACTGTGAAATTATCAATCTATGTATTTCACTTGGCATGAAGTTTACTAACAAAGATTTGAATGTAAATTTTCTACAAGCTTTTGGATCAAGATACCTACATAAATCTAGCGCTCTTGAAGACGCTGGAACTTTAGATGTATGGACATTAAGGAACCTTTATGCAAATCTCAAAGTTTACGAACTCAAACTTCAGCGAATCAGCGAAACTGAAGGAAAATCAAAATCTATGGCTATGGTGGCGCACAGAGAAACTGCGCCTGCACTTGCGCCTGTTCCTGCTCCTGTACAAGATGAGAAAAGTTTTGATCCCAAAATTTCTACTTCTGAGCTATTAGACATGGACGATGAAGACTTCGCTTTATTTGTGAAGAAATTTCAAAAGTTCAGAAAATTCTCAAGACCCGGATCAACCAGCAAATTTCAAGGATCTACCAGCAAAGCTCCTCAAAAGTTTTCAAGGAGCAGTGATTCAAAAAGGAAAGAAGATCTTGTTTGTTTTAATTGCAGGAAACCGGACATTTTGCATCAAGCTGCCCGATCCCCAAATTTGAATATATGCAGAAGAAGAGCAGCCATACTCCCAAATTCACTCCCAAGTTCACTCGTCACAAGGGAATGGTTGCTGAAGAAGAAGCACCAGCAAATGAGCACAACACTTGGATTGAAACAAACTCCGATGAGAGCGATGAAGATTCCGATGAGGACTCGTTTGTTTGATGGAAAATGATGATGAAGTTGATGCTTATGATTTTGATGATGACTTCTCCAAGGATGTTCCCGATATGAATGCCTTTGAATAAACCTATCAAGAAATCTGCAGGTTTTTAAGAAGTTAAAAAGAAGAAAAGACCAACCATCAGCGAGCTCGTTGAACAAGGATTTCTCACTCCGGCTCCAAAACGATGGTGGATTGCTATTCTCACGATGTGATCTTGGAGCAAGGAACAAATTGAGAAAAGGAACATACATTAGACCAAAGGTTGAACCAACTGCTCCAATCTCCAAAATCAATGATGATGAAGTGATTGCTGAACAAGAAAATTGTTCAAGAAGGCTGAAAAGGTAATCACTAGATTTGATAGTATGAATGAAGCTTTAGCACTATCATGTGATGAAATTTCTCAGCTTAAGAACGAGAAATCTCTACTTAAATCTGAACTCACCCTCCTTAAGGAGCAGATAAAGAGCATGACTCCTCTTACTGTTAAAAACACTTTTCTAACCGAACAGAACTCACTTCTTAAAGTTCAAAACGATGAATTGGTTGCTCAAATTACTGATCTTAAAAAGATACAAATGAGTGGTCCAATTCTCGTGTCACTATGGAGAATATATTTGAGTCCCAAAAAGTCAGTGGTGAT
>JAOWBW010002000.1:96820-146176 GCA_026119855.1 Campanula takesimana
AGGGCATTTTAGACTTTTTGCATCCTTTTGCTGGTGAGGGTGTATGAGGAATTTTGTATCTGGCTTTTCTTTTTTTTGGGTTTGTATCTGGGCTCAGGGCCCTAGAGTCCAAGCCCCATGAACATTTTTTTTTTTTTTGAGTAAACGATAATTCAATTTCATTCACAATTTCAAAAGAGACGGCACTCCACAAAGACCGGAGGCTCACCCCGAATAACAATAGCGGTTCCATTTCTTAACATACAACGATGTGTTCGATCAAAATCTTGAGACGTAACGAATTCCACTCAAAGTCAAACTTGGACACTGCCTCAATCCGACATTTAAAAAATCTCCCTCCCAGTATATTTTACGCTGAGCCCTTGATATGCAGAATTCGGGTTGACGAGTAAACGCCCACCAGACGTGAAAAAACAACAAACAAAAACAAAAGAACATAGGCTCTCACGAAGGAGAGAATACGCCGGCTCTCACGATGGAGAGAATACAACGGCTCTCACAAAGTAGAGAAATTTATTATATACAAAAAGGGAAAACTAGAAAAAAAAAATCACAACACAATTGTTTGTAATCTCAAAAAGTTGAGATTACAAAAAAATTTGTTGTTGAACGTGTACAACGAGAATGAACACCAAAATGAAAAAAATTGATAGAATTATGAAACGTGGTTTTTATTTTTTTGAGAAAATGAAACGTGGGTTATTAACTTGGATAGGTATATTCAGTTTTTATTTGGGTTGTAAGTTTTTTACTTATAGTTATTATTTATGTGAATAAGTAAATTAGTAGTAGATGATTTAATGTAATTAATCTCATTTATAAATGATAGTTACGTTTTTTAATTACTGTTTTAATATTAAAATATTTAGTATTTAGAAAATAGGTTACAACCCTTTAAATTTTAAAATTTACATTAAACCCCTTAATAGCTAATATAAAGTCAAACAAGTCCAGTTTGTTAATCATGTGCACGTCACAGGGTGCTTTAACAAGAATTCTAACAAATTCCGTAAAAAAAAACCCTAGATTGAGGGAATAAACATATTGAGCCTTGATTCACCAAAAATAGTATTTGGGGCCCCGCTTGGGGAATATCCTATGGAATTCAAGCCATAAATTGTAATTAACCATTTTCATTAAAACGTGTTACATTTTAGACTGAACTGTTACTCAATTTTTTGTGTGTTAAAAAGTATGTTTTAAAAAAATAAATTCAAACTATATCATGACCTATCTAATTTGATTCGTCTCGTCGAGACGAACGCAACGGTATTTTTAGATTTTCTTTTCGACTTAAAAATTTCAAGATATTGCATTTTAAAGTTATTGTGGTTTTTTTTTAAGCCGAGACACGTGACGCGATCTGAGAAGACACACTTTTGACTAGGAAGGCGCTGGCATAAGCGGATCGGGTGGGTTGGCTAATGAACGGGTAGAGCGACGATCCGTCTCACATGAGTTTTTGCCAAAAAAAATAAAAAAATAACAACTATAACTTTTTTTTTAAAAATAAAATGAGTTTTCTTTATTAATTCATAATGTCATGAATGCTACAATAATACCATAAGGCTACAACTGGACCAATATATAGGCTAACAAAAATCTCGCTAATGGAATTCGAACTCGTGACATCCGCATGAAAGCTAACACCAGATACCGCTTGAACTAGAGCTCTTTGGTAAAGCTATAATTTAGATGATAATATCGGTTTTAAAAAAAAAGAATATATCGAATTAATAAAGCGGTATTCTATAATATAGGTTTTTTTTTTTGAAAAAATAATACTCCCTCTGTCCCTAAATGAGTGTCTATTTTCAAAAAATCTTTGTCCCAAAATGAGTGTCTTTTTTTTTTTTAACATAACTTTGTCCCTAAATGTTTTTTTTTTTTGAATTTTTTTTCTCTTGTCTCTTTATACGTGCAAAACTAAATGTTTAGAAATGAGATTACAAGATTATATATAAATCTTTGCCACCAAATTGTACAAAGAGTTGAGATTTTCAGATATCCTTAAAATGAAATTTGTACACTCATTTAGGGACAGTATAAGTTTTTCTATTCCATCTTTTGAATGACTAGAAATAAGAAAATTCTAAATACATGATTAATTTTACTATCAACTAAAATAACAAAGACACTACCAAAATGTGGAAAATAATCTCATTTTAATCAAAACTTTGATTTCATGAAGTGGTTAAAGATTAGAGTGATATTTTCAGTTATCAAAGAATTTACAAATGGACATATATTTATTATAGAAATATTCAAAATTATAAAGGATAATAACTTATACTGTATTTTAACCAAGCAACCGAACATATTTGTAATATAGAGATATTTCAGAATTTTCAAAGAGTGCTTACATTAATAAATTCATGATGCAATTTTTTAATGGGTGAGGTTTGGACATACATCCCTTTGTTTACTTGTTATAAATGCCAACATCAAACCCATGTTGACGGGAGCAAATGTAAGTAACGCTCGGACAAGATATGCAACATTCGAATGTACTTTTGTCTAGACTTAACTTTAATTGTGAAATTGGTTGGTTAAAAGATAAAATTATATTATGATGATACAATCACTTTTTTTTTTTTTTTTTATAAGTTGTTACCACTTAATTAGTGGATGTTATGACTATTAAACTTTTTACAATTATAAATGAGATTTTTTTTTAAAAAAAAGTTGTTAACCACTTGATTAGTGGATGTTTTGACTATTAAACTTTTTACAATTATAGATTTTTATACTATTAGTTCAATACTTTTCCGTTGTAAAAGGATAGTCTATTTTGACTTTGATCAACGTAATCGGACATTGACTAAATATCAATGACAATCTTACCCAAAAAAACCTAAAAACAACTCTTACTCATCGAAAAAATGCGATTCTGAACAGGAAGGTAGTCTCTCTGCTACATCTCATTCGGCATTTGAAGAAGCTCTTCTTTTTGGAGGTATATTTGGAGGAGTTCATGTTGATCATTGGGCTCCAATGACTGACACCGAAAATTTGGAAGATTATTACGATGAAGAAGACAAGTTTCATACAGTTAAAAGAAACGAGGAAAATCTGGTTCAAAAGCTAGATCAAAGAAGATTAAACCTAAGAGGCATTGGAATAATAAAATGCAATTTGACTTTCTTAATATTTTATTTTTATTTTTTCATATTTTTCCTTTATTTATTTTCTTTTTTGTGATGGTTTTGACCTAGTCTCCCATCACTTTTTTGTACTTTTATTTCATTTTAATAAAAACTTTAGGAGGCATCGTCATTTTTGCTAAGATTTTTTTTTTTTTTTTTTTGTCAATTTTATCATTGTGTCATTTTAAAAATTGTTACGCATATTGGTTTTGTTAGTTTCCATTAACAGCAAATGTAAATGACTTGACAAAATGCCCAAAAATAAAGGATAGATTAATTTTTATTATATTTATATGTATGGAAGTTATATTAAGTTATTAACCCAAGAAATTTCAAGCTTTTAAGTTATCGCCATTTTAAATTTAGGTGAGAAATTGTAACACTATTAAAAAAATAATTTTAGAACGCCGTTTAAATTCAAGCTTGAATTTGATGATGCCACATCAACACTATTCTCATAAATAAGTGACTTTTCATTTTTTTTTCTATTAGCTAATAGTATAAGCTAATAATATTAGTTACTATATAGGGTAACTATTATAGTAACTATTACTAATAATAGTAATAATTAACTATAGTACTACTATAGTTAACTATTACTATTATTAGTAATAGGTAACTACTATAGTAACTATTACTAATAATAGTAATAGTTAACTATAGTAGTTAACTATAGTAGTACTATTATTAGTAATAGGTAACTACTTATAGTTAACTACAACTATAGTAGTTAACTATAACTATAGTAGTTAACTATAGTAGTTATAGTAATAGTTAACTACTATAGTTAACTATTATAGTTAACTATTACTATAACTGCTATAGTTAACTACTATAGTTAACTATTACTGTTATTAGTAGTAATAGTTACTATAATAGTTACCTATCATAGTAACTATTACTATTATTAGTAGTAGTTACTATAATAGTTACCTTATATAGCAATTAATATTGTTAGCTAATAATGTTAAGCAAATAATAGTTGACTATTAATAATTAACTATTATTATAATTAAAATTTATAATTAACTATTATTGAATAAATTAAAAATTACTATTAATAGTATTAATAATCGTAATAGTTGTTATATATATTAACTATTACTATTAATTGTATAATTAGTTAATCATAATAATTACTATATGGGTTAACTATCATTATTAATAGTATTAGTTAATCATTATACAATATATATTACTCCCTCCGACTCAGAGTAAGCGTCTTACTTTTTGTTTTGTACGTGTAAGAGTCTCATTCCTAAAATAGCAAAGAATATTTACTAATCATCCCACTCATTCTCTCTCATACTTTAATTTTGTACTCACAGCACCAATCAACTCACTATTCCTCCAACTCATTTTCTCTCATACTTTACTTTTACACTCACAACATTTACATTACTTCCATCAATTCTTAATCTCCGTGCAAATGAGACGTAAGACTCTTACTCCGGGACGGAGGGAGTAATATTTACTACTAATAGTACTCACTTCATCCGAGAGTAAGAGTCCTACTTTCTATTTTTATACGTCCCAGAGTAAGAGTCTTTTTCCTAAAATGACAAATAATGAAAAAGAATGAATAGTATTTTGGACAATTATACCCTCAACTCACTTGCAATGTTTACCAATTTTCTATTGTTTTTTAATAAGTGTGCTCAAACAATGTATGACTCTTACGATAGGACAGAGGGTGTATTAATTAATCATAATAGTTACTATATAGGTTAATTATTACTATTAATATTATTAGTGAATAATAATAGTTATTATATAGGTTAGTAAATATAATTAATAATATTAGGTAATTATAATAGTTATTTAAATTATTATTTAATAATAGTATTAGTTAAGATGATGGATACGCTATTAGTTACTATAACTAGAAAAATTATTTATTTAAGACATAATAAAATTATTATACTAATAAATTAGATGTACATTATAAACTTTTATATTTACTAATCATAATGTGTATATATAAAATTATTCTTGAACAATAGCTAATATTATCAAGCCAATTATCTATAAAATTAAAAGGTAATTCATAATGATAATAATTTATCTTTATATTCAAATTTCAATTATCATAATTATTACAACAAAATTAGAAAATTAACACAATTTTCCTAAATTTGTAAGCAAACGTTTTAATTCATATACAATATAATTATATTACAAAAAGTTATTATGTTACTTTATTAAGTAAAAACATAAAAAAATAAAATACGAAAAAAATAGTTAATTAGTTTCCCGTGCAAAGCACGGATTACCCACTAGTATAAGTAATATTGCTTATACTATACAAGATACATAGCATTTGAATGTACTTTTGACTAGGTTTACTTTCCTTCTTAAATTGGTTGGTCAAAAGATGATCATGATTTAGTTGTGATGATACAATTAATTTTTCGCATCTAAAAGTTGTTACTAATAAATTATCTTTTGACCTGTTTTGAGAGTTGGTAGATGAGTACTGAAATTTACATAAATTACACCTTATAACAATATGTATAATAACATTTAAGAGTTTTAAATGTTATTTATAATATAATAAATTTATCAGTTTGTTGTGCAATCTGCGTGCACGCGCTCCATATGGACCAGATAACCTTCAAAATCTCACTAACAAACAAAAATCTCATTAATGAAACATGCAAAACAGACGTCTCTTTTCACTGAAAACAAGAGCAAAACATCATCCTTATATAGACCGTCTCTCAATCTCCACACCCCTTCACACTTAGCCCGTCTCCATCTTCAACATTTCATCTTCAAGAACGAAAAGAACCAAAAAATGGCTTCCTTCTTCATATTGATTCCTCTCATAATTGTGATTTTCACCACAATCTACTTTCTCTACAAAAATTTTCCTCTCTGATAAAACAACAATGCCAGGAAAATTTGGTTGGCCACTCATAGGAGAAAGTATTGATTACTTCAATAAACTCCGAGGTGGAATCAACGAAAAATTTGTGATGGAAAGGAAGGAAAAATACGCCTCTGGCGTCTTCAAGACATCAATCCTCGGTGAGAAGATGGCGTTTCTCACCGGTCCAGAAGGCAACAAATTCTTGTTCTCTAACGAGAACAAGTTAGTTCAAACGTGGTGGCCCAGCTCGGTCGAGCGGATTATACAGAAGTCCCAAGGTAAACTACCCCAGGACGAATCCGCTCGAGTCCGAGGCCTGCTTCCACAGTTCCTTAAAGCACACGCAATTAAAAAATTATGTCAGCACAATGGACTCCGAACTTAGGCAACATGTGGCAGATCACTGGATCAGAAAGGAAAACGTCGTGGTTTGTGATTTGGTGAGAAAATACACATTTGCATTAGCCGTACGACTTTTCTTAAGCGTCAGGGATCCGGGTGAGCTTGAGAAACTCGCGCGGCCATTCGAGGTGGCTGCCGGCGGAATCATTGCGATTCCGATCAATTTTCCTGGGACGAGGTTTAATCAGGGGATTAAGGCGTCAAAGAAGATAAGGAAAGTGATTGAAGAGATAATTCGACGGAGGAGGGAGGATCTTAGCCAAGGAAGAGCTACGGCGTCGCAAGATATGCTGACGCATATGATCGTGGAGGTGGATCGAACGAATTTGGAAGATTCCGGCAAGTTTCCGATTACAGATTCCGACATTGCTAGTGATATATTGGGGTTGTTAATCGGTGGTTATGACACAATTAACACTAATATTGTGTTTGTTATGATGACGCTTGTGGACTATCCGGATGTGTATGAGGAGGTCCTAAAAGGTAATTTTACTTTCGGGAGACTTTCCTTTTTTCCCTTGTCTTTTTTATATATACTGCTTAGTCTTAAAAAAGTTAGTCTCATATAGCTTTTTCTTGTCGGCGCACATAAACTATGATCAAATATTAATATCAATCTAATTATTCTAGTAAAATTTTAAAAATTATAATTGATAATTTATTAAGTGATTTATCAATAAAAAATTAAAAATTTTATTGGAATAACTTAATTGAGATTAATGTTTAGTCAAAGTTTTTTTTTTTATATATATTGCTTAGTTCTAAAAAGTTAGTCTCATATAGCTTTTTCTTGTCAGCGCACATAAACTATTATCAAATATTAGTATCAATCTAATTATTTTAGTGAAATTTTAAAAATTATAATTGATAATTTATTAAGTTATTTATCAATATAAATTTTAAAATTTTATTAGAATAACTTAATTGATATTAATGCTTAATCAAACTTTATTCGTTACAGTCACTTTTCTCAAAATAAATAGTATTCTATTTTTTATTTTAGTGAAATCTTGACTAATATATGCAAATTTGACTATGTCATATTATTTAAAAAATGGTTATTGATGCATTAATAGAAAGAATATTAATAGCTATTTTTTGAAACTTCACAAAAATAATTAATTTAAAATTTATCAATAATAAGTGAGGTGAGTAATGAAATAACAAATGTATTGAAGGCTTAACTGATCAAGCAAGTCCAGCAAAAAAAAACGCAATGTTAAATTGTTAGAAGGCATTTTTGAAAAATTTCTAATTTTTTTTCATACAATTTAACGATAGAGATTCATAAATATTCTTGACACTAGTGGATCAATCACAACCTTCTCGTCAGGAATCAGCCTCTCCCAATTTTTTTTTTTCCATACAATGTTAAATTGTTAGAAGGCATTAATTGATATTAATGCTTAATCAAAAGTTTTTTTTTTCTTTCTAAAATGACATTCATTTTGAGATACAAAATTCTCGAAAATAGGTATTCATTTAGGAACAAATGGAGTACAACTTTTTATTTTATTTTTATTGCATTTTATAAAATGATTAGACTATTCATTGAGGGGAATGCTTAATATGATACCAAAACCATTGAAAAAACTTGTCATGTTTTTTATATCAATTTAATTGTGTTTTGATAAATAACTAATTAGTTTTAAAAATCATAGAGACTATTATTGATCGTACTGTTAATACAAAAAAATTGTACAAAATCAATTTTCTAAAAGATTGACAAAAATAGTTTATAACTTTAATAATTTATATCTATTAGTTAAACTGACAACTTACTGTGTAGTCTTTTAAGTAAAACTAAGTACGCGCTATACGGTCGGACTGTCAAATTAAAACTGTCAAATTTGTCTAATAGTAATCTCAAGCTTTCTAATTAAATTAAAGTGGAAGTCTTGTGTGAGACTGTTTCACACATGAGACTACGGATTTCGATGAGAGAGGAAATGAGGTTGCCCCGCCCCGCCCCGCCCATAAAAGGGGGATAAACCTTTGACTCTTTTAGCAATACCCGCCTCATGTGTGAGACCGTCTCACACAAGTTTTTCTCTAAATTATACTAATATGAAGTTTTATGTTTTTGTTGGAAATATGAAGAACAAAGGGAAATATCAGAGTCAAAAGCAGATGGGGAACTACTGACTTGGGAGGACTTGGGGAAGATGAAACATTCATGGAACGTTGCTTGTGAAGTGTTGCGTTTGAGACCTCCGACGGTTGGAGCTTTCAGGATTGCGAAAACCGACTTCAACTACCATGGCTATACCATTCCCAAAGGATGGAAGGTTAGTTTGCAACATATTATCCCTATTTTGTTTTAAATAATAATACGACTCACATATTATCCTTAATTTTAATTGTCAACTCAATTGTAGTTTATGTAAAAAAAAAAACTCAATTGAAGTTTAAATAAAATTTTATATATATTCAATAGTCATAATAAAATGTTATTGATAATATTCCTTGTATTTTTACATTGCATTATCAGTCAACATTTGGAAAAGACATTATATTATACTCCCTCTGTCCGAGAATGATAGTCCCCCTATTTTCGTGGTTATTACGAAGGAATTTTGAGCAATAATTAAGGTTAGTTTTAATTATTCTAATGAAATTTTTGAAATTTTTTTGATACACCATTATAAATACTATTAATACCAATTTTTAGATTCACATTAACATAATTATAAGTATCCTTTATAATTGCTCAAAGTTCCTTAGTAGTAACAACGAAAAAAAAGGGACTATCTTTCTGGGACGGAGGGAGTACTATATATAACAAACAGTTACATTATTATATTTATATTTTTGGTCTACTACGCTACATAATATCGTGATCATTTAATTTTAATCGGGAAGGTGACAATGTTTTAGTTTTATTTGCTGTGCATTGCAATCGGATATATCACACATAAGAGTTGTTGGTTTTTGTATGTATGCAGTTACATTACATACCACACTTCACGCAGAAAAACCCAGACTACTTCCCTAATCCAGAAAAGTTTGATCCATCACGGTTTGAAGGAGAGGGACCCGCACCATACACGTTCGTTCCATTTGGAGGAGGGCCGCGAATGTGCCCAGGGAACGAGTACGCGAGAGCTGAAATACTCGTGTTCATGCACAATATCATCACTAGATTCAATTGGGAGAGGCTGATTCCTGACGAGAAGGTTGTGATTGATCCACTACCAAGGCCTGCTCAAGGACTTCCTATACGTCTCATTCCTCACCGGACATCAAAATAAGTGATGCAGTTGATTTTTCTGATCTCTTGTTACCATGTTGTGGTGGTTACAGTACTGTTGGTTTGCATAAGAAATTAATTAGGACTCGGAGGGATGTAACTTTAACATTATCTTTGTAGCTACTCCTTTGTGTTCATCTTAAACTTGCTTTTATTGATGGATTTATCTCTTCAATTGTTTTGATGATGTTTTTACTCGATTTTTGGGGAAGAAATGCATTGTCATAGGTAGAACTTCATGTTGAAATTTTTGAATTTCTTGCTTTGATTTATTTTGTTTACTCTTTCTGTCTAGAACAACTATCTAATTTTCTTTTATTGAAAAACCGATTGACATTTATATTATATTGTGACAAGATAGTATAAAATTTGGGTTAATGATTACATGGTGGAAGAAGGGAGAAGTCCAGCTAATTGAACTCATATTTATCTAGTAGAGCCTCGTGGGGGTGGAGAAGCATTTTTTGGGGAAAAGAACTTCTCAGACCCAACATGTTTTGGATTGTTAAAAATGGAAACAAAATCAATGCTTTTAAACACACCAATGCTTTCTTCTAGTCTCCCAAACCAATGCTTTCTTCTAGTCTCCCAAACAAAATCAATGTTTTGGATTCCTAACAATCTCGCATTCACCCCCCACCAATGCTTTCTTCTAGTCTCCCAAACTGTTGGGAAACTGTGGTATATCTGTGCAGTTTTTGCCCATACAATTCTGATAATGGTGAGACACAACAACCACGCATACGAATAATATGAAAGTATTCAACAAGAAAAGAACACAATATTTGTTAACCCAGTTCGTCAACAACAATGACTACATCTGGGGGCACTGCCAAGCCAAGATATTTCACTAATATCATAATCTGTGTCTGTTTACAATAAAGCCTACCGCTCTATATAGCAAGGAGATAACCTCTCCATGTAAACACTCCCATCACACATCTCACCCTAGACATGCTTCAACTCATCCATGGAATGCCCCTAAGGGCTAGCAACTCACTTGGCTCTCTTTGTGACTCACAGATTCTCTCTGACTATTTTTTCTAGTGTACAGAATGTTTATGGCTATCACCTGGTTTATATAGGCAACACGTTCAAAACCTAAACTAAGTAGGAAACCCGGAATAATTAAATTCCTAATTCCACTTAAACAAGGAATCCCAAGGAAAATTAAATTCCAACCTAGTCAAACAAGGAATCCCATTAAATCCTTATATGACTCAAATTTAATTTCCTTTTCCTTCTAGGTTTTGTCTCCACAACCCAACAATCTCCCACCTGGAGACTAAACCAAATCACGTGCTACCATCTCCGTCAAAACTCCCACCCGAGAATGACTATTCACACATTGTCACCACTACATTCGACTTTTGCCAAAAGTCTCATCACTAGGCTCACCAAAGCCCACTCAAACGAGTTGAAGCGAAGCGTAGCTCTTCAACATAACTGCCGGAAACTTCTTTTGCCCTGAGTCTTCACTTCCCAAAGTGATACCCCATACAATTATCTCCGCTCGCCTGTTCCTTGTTTCTATCCACGAACCCCTATGCGATCACGTGCCTTCACAGTCTTGGTCTTTCTGTGTACCAAGGCAACCTATCTGCAACTGATTCTGGATAACGCTCATGTTGGCCAAGTTGTCTCTCTCGCTAGCGCTAGCCTTCTCACAACTTTCTACCAACATACCGTTCCTGGCAAAATTTCTCCCGCCATGGCGATCTCGGCCCCCGCCATCCTCGCATTCCAGGCAACAACCCATGTGAAACATGTTGTATGTGGTGTACAACATCATCTGCCTCACGAGCTACCAATTTAGCTACCACGGCAATTCTCCACATCTCACAGCCGAAGGCGACCACATAACCTTCCTCCTAGCTGCTTAATGGACAATCAAGTATCTCTTCCATGCACCTTTGAATTCTCCTGCACATCTAGTAACTTCTGCATACCCTATACGCTTGCTCTACATATTCTGTACTCTTCTGCACGCTCTCTGCATGTCTTCTGCATGCAAAATCTGCACGTGCGCTGCACGGAATCTGCATGAAATCTGCACGTGCATTGCACGAATTCTGCACGAAATCTGCACATCTGCTGCACGTACCCCGTATGCCTATTGCCTGTGCTTACACATGATCTGCACACCTATGCGATCAATCATCTATCAAAGTCTGGAAAACTTGAATCTTTCTTTCTTGCAACTTTCATAATCCAATTCCGTTGCCCAAATTCGCACCAACGAATTTCTATGTTGATCAATCTCCGCCCATTATCACTGTACCCACAAATCCTTAATAACACGATCCGTCTAGATCCCTGCAAACCCTAGCAACATCCATTCGAATTATGAAACCTTGATCCTATTTGGTCCCTTAGTAATCATAAAATCAAAAGAATTTCTGCCGCCCCTAATTCTGATCCGCGTTCCTGCAGCCACATTCAATCAACTCGGACAGCCCTGATCTTCCTAACCGGAAGCTCTGATACCAGTTGTTGGGAAACTGTGGTATATCTGTGCAGTTTTTGCCCATACAATTCTGATAATGGTGAGACACAACAACCACGCATACGAATAATATGAAAGTAATCAACAAGAAAAGAACACAATATTTGTTAACCTAGTTCGTCAACAAAAATGACCACATCTGGGGGCACTGCCAAGCCAGGATATTTCACTAATATCATAATCTGTGTCTGTTTACAATAAAGCCTACCGCTCTATATAGCAAGGAGATAACCTCTCCATGTAAACACTCCCATCACACATCTCACCCTAGACATGCTTCAACCCATCCATGGAATGCCCCTAAGGGCTAGCACTCACTTGGCTCTCTTTGTGACTCACAGATTCTCTCTGACTATTTTTTCTAGTGTACACAATGTTTATGGCCATCACTTGGTTTATATAGGCAACACGTCCAAAACCTAAACTAAGTAGGAAACCCGGAATAATTAAATTCCTAATTCCACTTAAACAAGGAATCCCAAGGAAAATTAAATTCCAACCTAGTCAAACAAGGAATCCCATTAAATCCTTATATGGCTCAAATTTAATTTCCTTTTCCTTCTAGGTTTTGTCTCCACAACCCAACACAAACCTGCGGATCTCTTTAATACAATCACAAAAATTTGGTGAAGAGAATTAATAAAAATCTTGTTGATTCAATACTTTTGATCCATATCCCGAGGTTAGGAGAAGATAATATTGTCTGGCAATCGCACGAAAAATGGCAGCTATTCCCTCAAATCTGGAAACTTCATTGCATTTTCTAATCACAAAGACACTGAAACTTTAATCCATTCTTGAACTGTACCCAACTACTAAAAAACCTGGAAAACCATTTGGAATCTCACTTTGGAACAAAAAATTCTCCTTTTCATTTGGAGAGCTCTTAGTCACGCATTGCCCACCCAAAAGCGTCTTGCAACACAAAAATGTACCACTATCCTAACCCGTAACCGTTGTGGCTCTTTTGAAGAATCAGAATCACACATATTCCTATCTTGTAGCCACTCCCAGATTCTTTGGAACATGTCACCAACCAAGCCCCTGAAACCCCCTTCCCTGACAAACCACTCAGATCAATCCCTCCTAGATTGGTTTTCTTCCTGGACAACAAATCCGCCAGCATCTTTAGAAATATGCCTCATGATCCTTATCTTTTGGGAAATGAGTAAACTGCATTTCTGACATCCGTACTATTGCAAGAATATCACTTTAACCTCCGTACTATCTAAACAACAAAAGCAACATCCGTACTATTGCAAGAATATCACTTTAACCTACGTACTATCTAAACAACAAAAGCAACTTGCGTACTATTAATAAATTAGCAAAACTAGCCAAAATCGTTAATAAAGTTAACGGACGTTAATAGGCGTTAGTAACTTAACAAGCTAAATAACTGGTTCAGCCCTACTCTATGCATTTGTTACCGTTTTCATCCAAAAATCTTTATATTTTTCGTTTTAGTCGCTAGCGACATTATTGTTAGTGGGTTGGGTTAATTTCAAAATCTCAATCCTTGTATAACTCAGCCATCTTTGCTTCAAAAATATTAAAAGATAAACCATCGATCTGGGTCTGAGGAAGAAAAAGACCGTAAAAGAAAGTCTCCCCCTCTTCCCACACTGCCACCCTCCGCCCGTCCTTTCCCATCCCGTCGCCCTTCGCTAGCTTGCCCACCGCCATGGCGTCTCCCCTCCCCTAATTTCCGGACGGTGGTTCTACTGCTCATCTCAATCGCAGCGGTAGCCATTTCCTTCCCGTCGTTCACTTCCTTCGTCAGTAGCAGCCCTACTGCCCAATCATTTTCCTTCTCCGGTGCTGCCCCTACGACCCCAACCCTTCATCACCCTTCTCATCCCGACTCTCTTCATCTCCTAGTTCTCGCCGTCTATTCTTGGTGAGAAACTGTCTCAAACTTCAACCTAGATCTGGAAATGGAAGAAAACTGGCGCCGCCCCCTACGAATATGTCTTCGGCTCCCTTCTCTCTGACGCCACCTCAGCGAAGCTGTACACAGGGTAGAAGTCGGGTTGCCGATCTGGATTTTTTTTTCATGTTTCCCTCTTCTTGACATTTCATTTATGGGCATTTTTTTTTGTTAGACTGGTAGTATTGGAATTAGGTCGTTGGTGATGGTATTGTGATTTGATTTTGGTTAGCTAATGGCGGAATCGCCAAATTAGCTTTGTATCTGGTGTTTTTTTTTCTTTTGATTTTTGAATTTAAAATTTTGAGAAACTGGATCCTTTTGTTTTTGATATGATATGTCGATGGATTTTAATTTTGACGTTGGAAGGACGATGTTAATGCTGTTAATGGTGATGTTGTGGCTGCAATTTTGGTGTTGGGTTGGTAATGGAGGCGAAGGTGGTGGTGGTGGTGAAATGTCATGGTTGTGGGGCGGTGCTGATGGAAGGTGCTGGTGGTTATGGTTGTGGCAGTGGTGATGGTGTATGTTGGGGGAATGGTGGTGATATGTCATGGTTGTCGGGCGGTGGTGATGGAATGATGGTTGTGGCCGTGGGTGGCAGTCGGGTGGAATAAGGGTGGAGGCGCTGTGAATGTCTAGAGAGAACGAGCCATAATGTTTAAAATAAAAGGAGATGATACAACTTTTAATTTTTAAGGTTACTAATTTTGAATGTTTAGATCTTAGGTATTACAATTAACCCTCTTTATTTTACAAACATCTTTACTTAATATTTTTATTTTGAAAATTAGTTTAAAAACAATAAAAGTTCGAAACAAGTACATATAAAAAGTTAATATAACTGTATTATAAATTTCTGAAATAAAACGTTAAAAAAAGTCAAAAATGTAAATATTAAATTTGTGGTTAATTGTTAAAAAAAAGTTTTCTAGTTAAGGGGGAAAATTGAAAATATTAATAGTCATATCCGTTAAATTTTTAACGCCCATTAACGTCCATTGACACCCATTAACAGTTTTGGTTAGTTTTGCTAATTTATCAATAGCACGCAGATTACTTCTATTGTCTCTGTAGTACATATGTAAATTTGAAAAACCTCAATAATACGAATGGCAAAAATGCAGTTTATTCTATGGGAAATCTGAAAAAAAATATGCAATGACATTGTTTTTAACCAAGGCCACTCTTCAGTGGACAATATCATTCCCACTATTCTATAAAGCCTTCAAAGAGAGAAAGCTAAAGCCTCAACCACCCGACCCCAACTGAGTTGTGGTTATGAATTAGCTGACCTTGGCGAAGGCCCCTCTACACAACAACGACCCATCGGAGTCTTGCTTCACTAAATGGAAAACTCTAAACGAATACCTCAAAAATCAACACCACGCCGATGATCAAGTTTTAATCACAGATGGATTTTGAAAGAAGAATGCCAGATGGGTAGGCCTTAGATGAGAATTATGGGATCCTAAGAATGGTAGTTTCACATTGGAGAGCATTTCCCGCAAATCAGTTTCAAGTATCGAAACCTGAATGTGGAAAGATTTTGAATGGGATTTAAGAAACAACTTTACCAAACTTCACATTTGATGGATTCGACTCAAGCTTGCGACTACATCAAAAAAGCAAAGAGCCAAGACTACTTTGTAGACTCTCTTATCTTAGACATACTCCTTTTGTCAAATCAATGTAATTTCTTTCACATTTGCAAAATAGATAAAAGTGTTGTTAAATTCGCGCATACTAATGTGACTTATGTTAAGAATATGGATCATTACTTTACGCCCCAAACCTACTTTCTTAATATAATATAAGTATCTAGGTGAACTAATTGAAATAATATATACCTTTAGTTAGCGAGCCCTAAAAGACTAAAGAACTTAAGCTTTGTAATTGGGAACATAAATGCACTCTGTTCATATCAAAGTTAATAAATCTAATGATGGATAGTAGGATTTTTTTTTTCCAAATATATACTCCCTCCGTCCCAGCTTACTTTAGACTTATTTTCATATTAGTTCGTCTCATCTCACTTGAGACCTCCTTAAAATAGCCAACTTTTAATGATTTTATATTGACTCTACCCCAACACGCATTCTCTCTCCTCATTTTACACCACTCAATTTATTCAACCAACACTACTATTTACCCCACTCATTATCTCTCGTTATTTTTTTACCACACATTTTCCTTATATTATTCTTTTTCCTTAGTTATTGTGCCCGCCTCTTAGGTTTCAAGTGAGGTGGGACGGAGGGAGTATACTCCTATGTATATAAGTCTGTAATTTTAATCGAGGTACATTAAATAGGGATTTTTACTAATAAATTTTTGAGAAAATGTTGAATTTACCAACAAAAACACTACATTTTATATTCTACCTTAGGGTTGAAATCAATTTTAGCAATAAATCCGCTGCACGTTTGAAATGACAAAACTATCCCCCAACCAAAATCAAATCTTTTCACTTCTCTTACCTTTGACCATCTTTTGACTACCACCGCCGCCGGGTCGCCCAACCTTCAGTCACCTCCCATTGCCAAACTTCTGTCCATTGACCAACCCCCCTTCCTCTCTTCAATCTCCGACAACTACGAATAATTAAAATTAGTTGGGAAATGAATTTATAAGTGAAAAAATATTTTTTTTTTCTTTCTAAAATTTAATTGTATGTTTAGTGTACTGATTTGATTCGTCTTGATGTTATGATTAAAACGGGGATTTAGAATTATTTTTAAATATTTAGATTTTGATATATTGCATTTTAAAATTTTGAGGGCATTTTGGTTTAGCAAAAAATTCAAGGACTTTTTAGCGAGCTTTGAAAATATCTGTCTTTATTGATCTTTTTCATTTGAATGATCGAATTATTGGTAAAAAAATAAATATTTATATTTATTTTTGAATTTAAGAGAACATTTAATTTTTGAGATGAATTTTTAAAGTGAGTGAAAACTCCAATTTTTGATCAGTGAACGAATAATTAGAATAATTATTTGATATGACATAATTTAATTCCAACATTAAGTACCTCTTAACACTCATCAAGGTGGCTCAATTTATATCCCGTTAAGTCCCTTTTTTCCTCATTTTCCTTTTACTGGAAATGACGTTGACTTCTACATTTAATTTCAAACTTAAAAGTTAATTGAGGAAAGTAACGAATTGAACGGTATAAACCGGGCACCTACTTGGGCCGGGTCATCTAGACGGGCCCACTAGACATTAAAGAGGCAAGCCCACCAAACCTTGGGCCCGTATGAAGAAAAGTGAGACATGGGCTAAGCCCACTCACCTCCTCGACATAGTACTTGCCTTCCTCGGTCCCAAATAGGCCGACCACTAGGAAGCTCAAACGGACCCTCTTCCTCGGACTTCTCAATGACGAGCATGAGGAGGCCCAGACTGACCAAGGCAACATGCCTAGTGACTTGGTCATCACTTCATTCTCTTTTATTATAATAATCATTGTCCCTAGCACTTATGAAGGGCTAGCATGAGTTTAATGGATAATCATATGATGATTATAGCGCATATGATGTGGATTAAACTTGTGGGTACATGTTGGAGAACAAGTACTGGATAGACCCGTTATGAGATTTATATCATGGTCAAATGTCATAATTAAATCTCATAATAGTTATATCATTCATCCTTAGACCTGAGATTATCATAGTCTTCCACATGATGAACATTATGTTTGACGTACTCAAACGCTACCCCTAACCGGGAAGTTATAAAGGCTATGATTGGCATAATCGGATTCTTGTAGGGAAGAATGATAAGTCAAGATGAGATTTGTCTCTCTCTCAAGAGAGATATCTGCTTGGCCACTCGATGAGTGAGATTGATAATAGTGTACGGCCGTACCCAAATGAATTGAAGCGTTCAATGTTATTTGCTCATATCAATCTACTCGAGATCGAGAAAGCATTGGACAACATAAGTTGACGTGGACCATGACTTATTTCCAATATGATATCGTGTGACAAAGGGATTGTGGTATGTTCTATAAGGCTACTTTGGGCTTTCAAAGTTATACTAATTGGGTAGTCATAATGGCTTGCTAGAGTCCGCTTATGACTTACGAGTTCTGACTCGTTCGGACTCGTTGCCAACTTAGTATAATCCTATTGGGTCACACACAATAGAACGGATTGAATAAGGCATAGAAAACGGGAAAAACTGAATCCTGCTGGAAGGATCCGTACAGATGGTTTGGGAGCCACCCAACCAATCCGTACGGATGGTTTGTCCAGACGGAAAACAGTTTGTTCAGATCTCTTGTTTGACAAGGAATTCTGATCCCAAAAGGAATTAGGTTTATACCCTATTATATATGTGTGCAGTTGGGTTTGAAAAACCTAATGGTTGATTTTAGAAATCATAACATGTTGTTTGAGAAACAATTACACACATATAGAGGGGATTATTAGTTCTGAGATTTAGAATCATCATAACTCAAAAATCAATGAAGCAAAATAATTCTTACGAAGAAATAGTTTCTCCATCAAGCCTTGGGTCTAGCAATCCAGATCAAGAAGGTGTTCTTGATATCCGTTCGCCGTGTGGATACCGATAGAGGGTGTTTGCTTTAACACCTTAAAGTCCATGTTCATGGATTCGATCTTTAAGGTATGTTTCTTTCATCTTGTATTTAATTTAATCAACATGCACGGATCCGGGCTCTTGGGTGTTTGATTTTATCTGTTTATTCCGCTGCGCATGATGCATCAAAACCCAACAAGTAGGGCTACCCAATTCAAGCTTTGAGAGTAAAAAAAAAAAAAAAAAAACTCTCAAGTTTTCACAACCCCACAAAGAAGGAGTTTCAACCACACGCAATGAAGTAAAAAAGGAGGCCTCTCTTCTCCTCCTACAACAAAGATCAAATCCAAACGAAGAAAAAAAATGAGACTCCTAACTTGAAGACCATCTCTATCATCCGTAGATATCACTCATGAAGAAATCCGAAGAGCGCACAAATGATTAGGCCTTCTCCTCAAAACTTGTCAAGACATTTCTAGATGATTCACTTGTAAAAATGAACTGGACAAACACTTAAGACATCAAAAATAAATACTAGGGTCCATTAAAGGTAGAACTATCTTTCTAGTATTTTAGCCAAGTAGCGTTCTTCGTTGAGTCTAGGGGCTTCCTCTTCCTTACCCTCATATGCCTTCTTCAAATCCAAGCATCAAGGCTAGGGGCTTTTGATCCTTTCTTTCCTTAGTCTATTCATTCTCGAAACGTACTAACTCGTCAAAGTAAATCCACACTAGGGGCTATCCTCTTCGCCTCTAACTCTCATTACATAGTATGGTATTCCCAAAGAGTCGATGCTTGGAGCAACCTCCCAAAAAGCCAAGTCGATTTCCAAAATGCCTAACTCCTTCACACCCAAAATCTTGCATCTCTCGCCACAATAAGAGACAAAACTACTCTCCTCTATGAGTTATCTTCAAGTACATACTCTGTAAAAAAAAATTGAAAATAGACGCAAAAGAGATGCCCGCTAGATTGAAAACCCAAAAGGGCGGTCTAGGCAAAAATCAGGGTGCGTAACAAAGAAAAAAAATATAGGGAGAACATTCTTCAAATCATTTCTTCTTAAACCTTCCTCAAATCCAAAAAACGGGAGAACACTCTTATTCAAGTCAAAACAGCCTCATAAGCCTGTTCACGAAGCCATCTACAACATACAAGATTCTTGGGGCTTGACTTAGACCACACATGAGATAAATATGGGGGAATAGATAGTGTTTCTCATCACCTTCACTGGAGACTTTCGGACATGGAACTCTAGAGTTGTCAACAAAGTACGCTCGGCCTACCTGGAGCTTACACATTGATCAAATATCATTGGTTGTCGGACAAATAGTCGCCTCCCTTGACACGACATAACCAAAGGAACGATCTGGACGGATCATCTTGCATAAGGAAAACGAGTCTCACATGAGACAACCATCAAAGAAACTCCGTAGCACATCATCTCTGCAGAAAAACCTGATTAGGTCCCAACTTGTCAAACACATATCCCCCCCCACACACACACAAATCAACACATGCAGTTCATCACCAATAAATATCCTATGATGAATCCATACTATTCACACTACTTACACCAAGGTTGACCGACCAGGCATGCACATAAATTTGTCACCGCCATATGAGTCCAATTACAAACTAAAATCAAAGCTAAATTTCTTGCTAGAATAGATACTTGTTGTATTAACAGGTACACAAAAACATGTTGGTGTTGTATGCTCTAGGCACGTTATTTGAATGATTAATGTTATCTATTGATTATGTTTTAATAAAGATATTGAATGTTTGATTATTATACCCTTTGCATGTTTATTATAATAATCCCCGTCCCTGATAATTATGATTAATTATTAAGTATAAGTTTAATAGATAATCATATGATGATTATGGTGTATGGGATATAATTAAACTTATGGGTATTTGTTGGAGAACAAATACTGGACTGACCCGTATGAGATTTATGTCATGAACACAATATCATAATTAAGTCTCATATAGTTATATTACTAGAATCTCTAGACCTGAGGTTATTACAGTCTTCCACTTGATGAACATTATGTTTGGCATATTCAAACGTTACCCCTAACCGGGTAGCTATAAAGAATATGATTGGCATAATCAGAATCATGTAGGGAAGAGTAATAAGCCAAGATGGGATTTGTTCCTCGTCAAGAGAGATGTCAAGCTTTGGCCACTTGATGAAATGCATGGCCGTGCTCAAATAAGATTTGTATTATCAATAAATTCGGGATCAAGAAAACATTGAGATATGTAAGTTGGCCAATGACCATGGATTACGTTCAATAGACATCGTGAAACAAAGAGATTGTAATACGTTCTATAATGGATTAGCGAACTTTGACAAGTTATATCATTTGGGTAATCATGATGGCCTGCTAGGGTCCGCTCATGATTTATGAGACAAAGTGTGTTTGGACTCATTGCCAACTTGATATAATCCTATGGGGTCACACACAAAAGAACAAATTGTTAAAAGGGCAAAATGGCAGAATTTTTGTCTGGCATGATCATGCCATTTATAAGGCACGACCGTGCCATTAATCGACCAAGGAAAGAGGCTGGCGGCTCGTATAGCACGACCGTGCCAAATATAAAGCAAGAGCGTGCCTATAACGGCTGTGCCAAATACAAAGCACGACCGTGCCAATAATGGTCGGCTGGGAAGGCAGGCTCGCATGGAATGGCACGACCGAGCCAGTTTTAGGGCACGACCGTGCCAGTGCTGTCTGGCCAGAAAAATTGCAGTTTAATTAAGTGACGGGATTTAGGTTTCCTAAGTCCTTAAGGGTTAAGGACTTAGACCTATATAAATATCTTTTCACTAGCCATTGTCATGAATTAATCTACTTGTTTGGAGAAACAATTTTATTGATCAAGATTGAGAATAAAGATCAATAATTCATAAATTCATATAGCCCCTTTTGATCTAGCAGTCAAGATTAAGAAAGAGTTCTTAATAGTCGTTCGCGTGTGGATATCCGTAGAGGGTGATTACTTTATCATCTTTCTGTTCGTGTTCCTGCGTTCGTGATCAAGTTCAAAAAGTTCCACCAAAACAAGGTTGTCATACAAACGCATCAAGGGTTAGTATTCTTGTATTCATCGTAGATGTATTTGACTTAATCATATGAATGGATCTATGGGCTTTGGGTTTCATAAAATTTTAAATCCTTTATTCCGCTGCGCATGTTACTAGGAAACCCAACAGTGGTATCTGAGCTCCGTTCATGTTGATTATTTCAATACATAATCATGTTGTGTGTATATAAATTGTTTATGTGCCTAGCATGATTTTAATATTGGGATTATGATGTTTATGTGTTATATGCGTTTTATGTGGCTTATTGTTTTATAAACTTTAATCGCACTATTCAATCGCAATAAAAATTATGTTGGATTAAAATTGTTTGGACTATCAATTTTTGTTTGGATCAAAGTTTTGATAATCTAGAGATTCATGAATAAATTGTTTATTCAAGGTTCTGATGTTCATGATGATTGGATCATTAAGAATACAAAATGCTAATTGAATCGGGGAAAAACAATTGGGACAAATTTTAGAACTTTAAAAAATTTTGATTTTTCTGGAGAGGTTCGACCGGACCCAGATCGTGACCCGGCCGGACCCCTTGGTCTGGTGCGGGGTCGGAGTCGGGGTTCGGGGTGGATCTCGGGGTTTGAATTTCATATTTGTTTTAGTCTTGTGAATTCTGAGATTGGATCAAGTTTTGGATGGCTAGCCTACGTTCTCGAGATCGTGTTTCCAAAAATTGATCGCAATCAAAGATTCAAAGATAAAACGAAGTTAGAATTATGAAGAGTTCATAATTGTTAAAATTGAGAAACAAATTTCTTGATTCAAGTTTAGAGATCCATGTGGAATTGTGAATGCAATTGGCCTACGTTCATCGAGACCATCTATTGCTTAGTTTCGGCCACATGGACTACTTTCTTGGTTTCTTGAATTAGTGCGGAATTGTGGTTTCCTATGGCTTAGTTCGGCCGCACTTCTTGTTGTCTTGATTTGGAGATGATAACCAAAGTTCAAAGAGTCTCATCCTCATAATTATAGAGAAACTAATGACACATAAATATTATGCTTAAATTAATGGAGATTAATTTAATGACTAAACTTGATACTTTACATGTTTATCTTATGTGATCATAAACGTGTTATATGCTATATGTGTTGAACCTTCATTTAAAATTTAAGTTACGTGCTAATCCATGATTAAAACACTTGTGAGTACGTGGGTAGTTTATGCGGGCTTTGCCAAAGCGAGGTGCATTAATTCTATTCATCTATGAGCAAGATGAGGAAAGAGTGATTCCTATACGTTTAAAATGGTTTCACTTAATTAGGCTATCAAAAGACAAAGTTTTGGGCCTAAGGCACAGATGAGATTAAAACATGTTAGACATATCTCATAAAGGATCTAAGAGTCATACTCCCTCCGTCCCATCTTAAACTTCAAAAAAAGGGCACATGAATTAAGAAAAAGTGCTTTGTCAGTATAAATATTGTGAGTGGAGAAAAATTAGTGGGATTAGGGGATTTGGATTTACTAATCAAACTAACACAGGCAAAACTTACAATCACATTGCAGAAACTTTCCATCACCATTACAAAAGTTCAGGTTCCCTCCATATTACTTAAAATTTGAAAATGAAGATTCAAATTTCCCCCCATATCAATTACATCTACAAATACAACCACTGTGTACAAAAAATACAGATTCTTCTTGGAGTTTCAAGTTCCCCCCATATCAATTACAATCACCATTACAAACAGTTTCAAGTTCCCTTCATAATCTTTAAACCCATTACTACAAAATGAAGAAAATCTGGGAGTAGAGGAAAGGACTTTGCTGGTCAGTTTTTATCACAATCAAGCAATGGTCAAAAGCTTCAAAAAGGCAAAGCAACAGAAGCAGCTACAAAATACGGAATCTCCCTGAAGTCGGTTTATACATCTTGGGCTATGGTGAAGAAGCTCCAAGTTCAAGGTAAACCTGTTATTTTAACCTAAAAAAAAGTTGGTGTACAAAAATAAAAAAAAGTCCTATTTGATGTTGAAAAAATGAAGACAATACAATATCAGAAAAAGAATCATTTGAAGCACTTTCACATGAGACACTAAACAAGATTTTTTTGACTTTGCAAAGTTGTATGATTGAAATCATGAAGGCAAGAGGAAGCAACAACTACAAAATCCCACATCTCAAGAAAGATGCATTGCAAAGAATTGGACAGTTGCCTACGGACCTAGAAGTGGATGAAGGTTTGGTAAGAGATTGCATAATGTTTTTAAAAGATGCCGGGCATGCGCAAGGACTTGAAGGCATATTGTATGACTTGGAACTAGTGAATTTCACGCTGTGAAATGGTTTGTGCAAAAGTTCAGGTAGATTTTGTTTTTGAGTTTTGTATACCCTCAGAAAATGATCATCATAGGGGACATGTAAATAGGGACATCTTTTGTAAAACTCATTTTGTGAACCCTCAGAAAAATCATCACACGGCACATGTAAAAAGGGACATCTTTTGTGAAACTCATTTTGTAAACCCTCAGAAAAACATCATCATAGGGCTAATGTACAGAGGGATAACTTTTATAAATTGAAGTCTTCAACTTTAGCACAAATCTTTACACAGAGCACACATTAACACATACCAAGTCTCTCAGCAAAAATCATCATAGAGAACAATTCACCAATTCTTGTCGTATTGCAGTCATACAAACCAAGAAAAAATGAAGTATCAGTTGTTACCAGCAAACTAAGACAAAATGCAAAACTAGTTCTTATCAGTCACAGAGAACACTGGGTCAAAAGGCATGCATATAACACTAGATATCAACCCAAATCCATTCAAACTAAGACAAAATACAGTACCAGTTCTTATCAGTTAAATAGTGGTCCAAAAAGCACAACAATCAGATAGTTCAGTAAGCTAGTCATCATTTCACACACATTCATATTCCCACAAATCCCATATTGTGATTTACTATAAAAGAAAGGAAAGAGATAGACAGAGATAACATTTAGACATCAGAATCAACATCTTTGATATGGCTTCAGTGTCCGACTCGGAATAGTAAGGACTATGGTCTGGATCTGGGCAATCGACCAAGGAAAGTACAAACCCAGTAGTTCAAGGCAATTTCGGTGGCGAAGTTTCTTGGATTCCTCAGACAAAGTGAGTTTGGTAATTGATGAGGTAGAAGCAAGCTTTTCAATTCGCTCGTTCATATCTTTCTCAAACGCTGCATATGAAGCCGGAGAGGTGAATCTGTCAGACACCGGCGACTCATCCTCATAAACCCCCAAATTTGTTTCCTCGACAATGGTCTCCTCAGCACCGGAAAAGAGAGTCTCCAGCACGACCGTCGCCTCCAGCGACCAATCAGAAGTGGAAAAGGGTAGAGACGGTAATGGCGATGGCGACGGCGGCGGAAAATCATCGGCCACAAACCCTAAGTAGAGATTTGAGTCAAATTGGCTGACTGAAGTGGATGAAGAGGCCAAATCCATCTTTTGGGGTGAAGGAGATGATTATTTTATCGGGAAATTGGAGGGGTTTCAAGGTGGCCGGTCCATAGTGAGAGATGAAGAAGAGAGATTTTAGGGTTCCATGGATGGATCGACGTAATGTAAATAGGGGGGGAAGCTTTTTGTTACTGGTTTATGTTTAGGGTTTGTTAAATGGGTTGGGTTGGGTTGGGTTGGATTAAGATAATGGGATGTGTTAATTAGTGTTAGTGGGCTGGGTTATGATTAATTGGGTGGGGTAGGAGGAGTATAATAATAGAAACTTTCCATTTTGGGATTTTGAAGTTTAAGATGGGACGCCCAAAAGGGATGTTTTTGAAGTTTAAGATGGGATGCAGGGACTATATGATATGATTAACAAGGAGTTGTGTACCTAATTAATTTAATTTTGAGCAGTATCGCCAAAGCGAACATAAAATTAAATTAAAGTTGGATCTTAGCCCATTTAAATTATATGATACATTAGATGTATTTGAAGGTTATATAATTTAGTGGGTGTATTTGTGAAATACTAAAATTTATAATATCTTTAATTAAGTTGGTACTTATATGTGATTACATGTTTGCATAATTGTAGATAATGACTCAAAATACAAGTTCTTTATCATTGCGATCTATCCTTGAGAAGGAAAAACTTCAAGAGAATGGTGCTAACTTCACGGATTGGATTCGAAGCTTTAGAATTGTTCTAAAGCATGAAGACAAGCTATACATTCTTGATGAACCCGTTCCTGAAGAACCTGAATCATCTGCCCCCAAGGATGAGAGAAACGCCTATAAGAAGCACAAAAGTGATTCTCGTGAGGTGGGTTGTCTCATGCTTGCTGCCATGTGTTCTGAGCTTTAAAGACTCTTGAACACTTGGAGGCATATGACTTAGCTGTTGAATTGAAATATGACTTGGCTGTTGAATTGAAAGATATGTTTCAAGAACAGGCAAGGCAGGAAAGGTTCGACACTATAGCTGCTCTGGTTCTCATGTAAGATGAGTGAAGGACAGGCTGTGGGCCTTCATGTCTTGAAGATGAAGGCTCACTTTGAGCATCTAGATAGGCTTGGCCATCCCATTGATGTTGAGTTGGCCACTGATTTTATTCTTAATTCATTGCCCAAAAGCTATAATCAGTTCGTCATGAACTTTAATATGCATGGCATGGATAAGTCCCTGTCTGAGTTGCATAGGATGCTAAAGACAGCGGAAAAGAAAATCGGTAAAGAAGCCGCTCCTATGCTCATAGTGTCAAAGGAAGGAAAACGCTCTAAAGGCAAAGGAAAGGGTAAGGCAAAGGTTGTCAAACCCAAGATTAGCAAGGCAATTGTTGCCAATGCTACTGTGGCTAAACATACTTCCCAAAAGGATGCAATCTGTTTCTACTGCAATGAAATTGGTCATTGGAAACGCAATTGCAAGGTTTACAAGGAAGAGTTAAAGAAGAAGAAGGGCAGTGGGACTGCATCTACTTCAGGTATGTTATAGATATTCTACTTTCTACTTCTAGTTCCTGGGTATTAGATACGGGATGTAGGGATGGGCAAACCGGCCCGGAACTGGACCGGAAAAGCCCAAAACCGGAGCAAACCGGGGAGTAAACCGGAACCGGAGTAACCGGAACCGCAAGTCATCTGGGCCGGTTACGGTTCACATAAATGGCGAACCGGACCAGAACCGGACCGAAAATCACTTGTTTTTCAATAATTTAAAGGGGGACCAGAACCAGACCGGAACCGTACTGGAACCGGAACCTAACCGGAACCCGGAACCGAGGTAAGCACGGGCCGGTTCAGGGTCACATATATGCCAAACCGCCGGGCCCGGAACCGGTTTTGGCCATCCATAACGGGATGTGGATCTCACATTTGTTTAAATGTGCAGGCACTAAGGAATAGGAGGTTACTCAAAGATGGCGAGGTGGACCTACGCGTGGGGAATGGAGCAAAAGTTGCTGCATTAGCCGTAGGAACATATGATGTCATTTTACCTAGCGGATTAATTCTTGTTTTGAACAATTGTTATTACGTTCCGGATTTGAGTAGAAATATTATTTCAGTTTCTTGTTTGGATAATGAAGGTTATAGTTTTGTTATTAAAAATAAGAAGTTTTTTATTTATTTAAATGATATGCTTTATTGTACTGCATGTTCATTTAATGGCCTTTATGTTCTTGATGTTGAAAATGGAAATAATGAGAATATTTATAATGTAAATAAGAAATCCAAACCTAATGATGTAAATAATACTTATTTGTGGCATTGCCGTCTTGGTCATATTAATGAGAAACGTATCTCAAAACTCCATGGGGACGGACTTTTAGATTCACATGATTTTGAATCATATGAAACTTGTGAGTCTTGTTTACTTGGAAAAATGACAAAGACACTGTTGGGTATGCCCACTTATATCTCAGTTTCAATGTAATAGGATTAATTAGATTTGATTGATCTATCACCTAAGTTTTATTTCATGAACTTTAGACCCATATGTAAGAAGTATTTATACTTCATTTTTTAGGTAGTCCATTGTAATAGAATAGACTTAGGAATAGGGCAAGAATGTCAAGATTGAAGAAAATCATTTTGTTCAGTTTGAGCCACGCGCCCATGCGCCCCTCTTGCGCCATGCGCCCCTTATGACGCGCGCATATGAGTATGCGCCTAGCATTACTCATGCGCCCCAAAATGGATCAACGCGCTTTATTGTAATTGATTTAACACTCAGTGATTTATTGAAGACATGGAAGACTTGATGAAATTCGAACTACGCCAATGATCCAACGGTGGAAAAATAACACGTATGCAACCGCATCTAAGGACACCTGTCCACAACGTTCATATTTGTGTTATGTGTCTAACGGCTATAAAAGGACACGTGGTCCACTCAATGAGCGACAGCACATCTGTCCTTTAACCTTATCCACAAGGGATTTCCAACGGCTAGTTTTTGGAGCTCAACTATAAATACCCCATAACTTCAAACGTTTCGAAGTTGCTAAGATATTCAGAATTTCTCTCTCAAGCATTTGTTGAAGATTTGATGATTGCCTTTGAATTCTCAGATTCCTCAAGAACATCTTCATACCTTCATCCTTAGCCCAGATCCTCAAGCAAAAACACTTTAGTTTTATTGTGTTCTCAATCATAAAGATCTAAAGAGCCTTGAATCTAAATTCACACACGCACCTCTTTGAGTTTGATCACTTAGATCTTTCTCAACGTGATACACCGGTTTTGTCTAGTATTTGTTCATTCATAGAATATTATATCTTGAGTTAGTGTATAAGCTCAAATATTGTAATTTGTAATACTCACTCATAATATAAGATCTCCATTAGAAATCCAAGACTAACCATCTTGGTAGAGGACGTAGATCATTTCCTAATCGAACCTCTCCAAATAGCGCGTATTAATTTCTTGTCATTTACTTTCAAGTTATTATCTTATCTCACTCTTTGCTTGTGTATTCATTGTAGATTGATTGGATTGAATTGTGTTGTGTTTGTTATATCATTTAGCTTAGTTCCATCTTTCACTCACTTTGAGCCAAAATACTTAGAGTGTGAGTTGCGCCCCCTTTATCATTTGCGCCTATCTACATAACTAAATTCCGCTGTACATTTCACTCACTCACTTAGGCGCATTTCATAACGCTTATTTGATAAAGTGCGCATTTGGAATTGAGTTTATCAAGGGTACGAAAAGAATTTCAAAACAGCTATTCACCCCCCCCCTCTAGCTATTTTTATACCCTTGTTGCCCCTTTGGGACCAACAGACACCTTTTACTAAGAGTAGTGAAAGGGCTAGTGACTTATTGGGACTCATACATACTGATGTGTGTGGACCAATGAGCAGCAGTGCTAGGGAAGGATATCAATACTTCATAACATTCACTGATGATTTTAGTAGATATGGCTATATCTACTTAATGAAACATAAAAGTGAATCCTTGGAGATATTTAGAATATTTCAAAATGAAGTGCAAAATCAACTTGGCAAAACTATTAAAGCACTTTGATCTGATCGTGGTGGAGAATATTTAAGCCAAGAATTTGACAATCATCTTAAAGATTATGGAATTGTTTCACAATTAACACCACCTGGAACACCACAATGGAATGGTGTGTCTGAGAGGAGAAATAGGACTTTATTGGATATGGTCCGCTCTATGATGAGTCAAGTTGATCTCAAATCCTTTTGGGGACATACACTAGAAACTTCTGCTCTTACACTAAATAGAGTTCTGACTAAATCTGTTCCAAAGACTCCATATGAGATGTGGACTGGAAGAACACCTAGTTTTTCTCTCATGAAGATTTGGGGTTGTGAGGATTATGTTAAGAGACTTATCTCTGACAAACTTGCACCAAAATCTGATAAATGTATTTTCGTGGGTTACCCTAAGGAAACTAAGGGATATTACTTTTACAACCGCACGAACAACAAACTGTTTGTTGCTAGAGATGGTACCTTTCTAGAGAAAGAGTTTCTCTCCAAAGGAATTAGTGGGAATAAAATTAATCTCGAAGAGGTTCGAGAACCCGAAAATAACATGGAACCGATTGTTGAATCTGATCAAGTTTCACAAGGAGTTGTGGAACCTAATCAGGATACTCAAGTTCCTCGCAGAACTGGTAGGGTGCGATCCGAACCTGATAGATATGGATTTCTCATAACGGATATCAATGAAGTATAAGTCATAGTTGATAACGAACCTACTTCCTATCAAGAAGAGGTGTCCGCTCCTGATTCAGATAAATGGCTTGGAGCCATGGAATCTGAAATTAAGTCCATGTATGATAATCATGTTTGAAACTTGATTGATGCACCCGAAGGTGTAAAAACCATAGGATGTAAGTGGGTTTTCAAAAGGAAAACTGACATGGATGGAAAGGTGCATACTTATAAAGCTGGACTTGTAGAGAAAGGCTATAGGCATATTCATGGTATTGACTATAATGAAACCTTTTCGCCCGTAGCAATGATCAAGTCTATAAGAATTTTACTTGCCATAGCCGCATATTTTGACTATGAGGTATGGCAAAGGGATGTCAAAACAATGTTCCTTAACGAGAACTTACTTGAGGATGTTTATATGACACAACCTGAAGGTTTTGTAAATCCAGAAAATTCTAACAAAGTATGCAAGTTGCAAAGATCCATCTATGGATTGAAGTAAGCCTCTAGGAGTTGGAATCTTCGATTTGATGAATCGGTCAATGAGTTTGGCTTCATCAAGAACGAAGATGAACCTTGTGTATACAAGAAGATTAGTGGGAGCGTAGTATTATTTCTAGTACTATATGTTGATGACATATTACTCATTGGAAACGACATTCCTGCACTGCAGTCTGTAAAGACTTGGTTAGAAAAGTGTTTTTTAATGAAAGATATGGGAGAAGCCACTTATATCCTTGGTATAAGGATCTATCGTGATAGATCTAAGAAATTGATTGGTTTAATTCAAGATACATATATTGACAAAGTTCTCAAGAGATTCCGCATGGAAAACTCTAAAAGAGGAAATTTGCCAGTAGGACATGGCATAACTCTAAGCAAGAATCAGTGTGCTAAGACAACTGATGAGCGTGAGAGAATGATTGGAATCCCATATGCTTCTGCTATTGGATCCATTATGTATGCTGTTGGTCCGAAAGGGCAACAAGGGTATAGAACCGCTAGAGGGAGGGGGTGAATAGCGGTTTAAAATCTTTTTCGAAATACCCTTGAAAATCAACCAAGTACTTATCAGTTTGGTCTACTGCGGTTTAAAGCACTAGAACCGCTCAGATAAAATGCACAGCGGAGTTTTGCGGTTTTGTCCAAACTGAATTATAAAGAGTTGGGCGGTATAAGTGGTTGAAAAAGGAATGATGCAACTGACAAGGCACAACTGAAGTATCACAAAAGTATGCAAATCATTTATCAAGTCATTTCACATGAAAGTAAATAAAGCTGATAAAGATAAATGTAAATGACAAGACAGAAAATAAAGATCAAGGACACACAATTTGAAGAGGTTCGTTCTTGAAAGAACTACGTCTTCTACCTAGGTGGTTAGCCTAGGATTTTCTAATAGCTACTAGACTTGTATTGATTTAGAGAAGTTTTTACAAGATTACAAAAGAATCCAAACTCTAAATAAACAATCTAACCTAACAATGCTATTATAACAACCTGTGTTTTCGAGGTATATAATCTATAAGAAAATATACTCCGGGTGTGTAGTGTGGAAAGAAATCAATAGCTCAAAATATTTAAGTGATGGTGAGCAAATGATTACTTTCTGTGCAAGGCTGAGTTGTGATGATTTGAGGGCTTGAAGCTTTGATGAAGAACTCTGGGTTTGCTAAGGAGATGATGAAGATATGAGTATCTGTGAATTTTCAATCTTCAAAGCAAACTAGAATACTTGGGATATTCTCTTTGAAGCTCAGCAACCTTCAATGTTGAACAATGAGGGCTATTTATAGTGAAGGCATTAGTGACCGTTGGACAATGAGGTGAGTCATTGTATGGCGGTTTAATGCATTGTCACAATCCCATTGGTTGACCTGTCACTGTCGTCCTTTGCTTTTGCTTTGTGGCAGGAAGTTGTTGGATCACTACCTGACATTGTCCTTTTAGTTGTTGGAAAAGTACAACGGTAACTTTTCAAAAAACTAGACAAACCGATATTCCAAGAATAACTGAAAATGACTTGAAGTTTAAGGACAAGTCACCAGTCATTCATTTTTACGGTTGAAAAGCGAATGTTTGTCTTCAAGGAGTAAATGACAGCAATAACTTCTTCAATATCTTGGTCGGCGGTTCCACCAGATGCATGTGCGGTTTCATGAATGAACTTGAAATGCGGTTTCATCAAAGACACAAACTGCGGTTTGATGAAGGACTTAAGGCACCATGCTGGCGGTTTGAAGACGGCGGCTTGAGGGACACTAAACCGCTAAGAGTAAACCGATCATAACTCAGCCTAACTACTAAAAATCTAGAAATGGACTTGTCTAAAAATTGAAGTAAAACTTCATTACAAGTAAACCTAAAGTCCATAAAAAGACACGTGGAATGGGTCAATCAAATCAGGTGGGTGTACTAACAATGAATCCTAACAATCTCCCCCTATTTGATTGATGCCATTACCACACTATGATAGAGCAAACATTGTACTTGGTAAGAATATGCTCAAATGAGTATGTATTGAAACTGCATGTCCTAAGTCAAATGCACACACAATGCTATACCATAGATTTGTAATCTATCAATGACAAAGGAAATGAAACACATATAGATAAGATATTCATTCAGATGCATATAAAGAGATATGATTATGAGAATCAGATATGCATGTTTAAACTGAATGTTTAAAACACATACACTTAGAAAATTTTTCATGATGAATAGTGCATGAGTTTTTAGAAATGCATTGTTCCACAAACAAGTAGTTTGAATAAACAAAGTTTTGGAATATTGGATGCAATGCATTCATTTTCATTATAATCCTTCAAAGGTTTTAGAAGTTACAAATTACAAGGAAAATAATGAAAGTCAAAAACTGATTACAAAAGATAGAAAGAATTCTAATCAGTTCTATCAGGAACCCTAGCGGCGGCTTGGACAACGGTTTGAGCATCAGAAGGCTCAACTATGCTGGCGGTTTCAAACACATATTCGGCTGACTTGAGACGTAGATGGGTCGGTTCATTTACCTTCTCTAAGATTTTCTCAGAAAGCTTTTTCAGGTCGTTGGCATACTGAACTAAGTAGTCAGTTGATGAAACCGTTAGATCAGCTAGTTGGTCTAACTTCTTCTCCAGAGCCTCATTCATTTCTTGGGCCGCTTCAAGTCTGAGAGAAGTCAGCTCATTCAAGGTTTCAACCTTCTGTTCTAACTTGAGCTGGTTCTCCAGAAGGGTTTCAATCTTGAATTCCATTCTCCCAATCCTAGGGTCAACAGCATTCTCCCTCTTAATGGCATCAACAAGGAAAGGCAGAGATGAAAGAAATGAAGATTGGGTAGAAAAATAATCCAGCACAAACTGAATCTTCACAGGATCAGTTTCAAAAAGGGAGGAAGGGAAAGGAATTATAGAAAATGAAGTGTAGGGAAGAGAAGGGGAAATGGAAAGAATTTGGGTATTAGAAAGAGGAAAGGAAGAATAAGGAGAGAACTGCCATCTATATAGATAAGGAAAGACAATGCAGTTTATTCTAAAGAAAAATTGAGAGCAGAGAGAGAAGATGAACTCAACTGCCAGATCTTCAATAATTTGATCAAGAGTTGAAGCAATCAGTTGATCTGAAGCAGCTTGAGACTCATCGGCTGGAAAGATTGCAAAAGGATTTGGACGACCACACTTGAGTCGTTGCTCTTCATGCTTGTTGGCGGCTCTGATGATGGCTCCATGGCGGTTGGCTTTGGAAGTAGTAGCTCTAAACTTCTTCAGGTAACCCGCTATGTCCTGTGCACACTTCCTTTTCAAACCACGCGGTTTGGGAGACCTAACTGCAAGAAAGGCAGAGATGTTGATCAGTTGCGGTTGAGAACGGTTGAAGCTGAAGAAGAGTGTGCTCTGGTGAGTCAAACTCCAGCTTTCGTTTCAACGAAGGAGTAGCGGTTTCAACCATTATGGGGTCTATCCCAGCCTTTCTCATTTCAGCCCTTTCTCTCAACTCCTTTGCAAATGGGCCTTCAGTGGGTGAATGATCCTTCTTGTCAGAAGCTTCAGTGAAGTCCATTGCACCAGGTGGCCTTGATTGCCAGTGCTCCACAAAGTCATATTTCTTCACTAACCTTCTCTTCTTCTTCAGCGGTTGAACCTCAAGATTTTCATCATCTTGCTCAGGTTCATCTTGAACTGCCTCAGACACATCAGTCTGCTCAGGCAATACTGCAGCCTCAAACTCATCAGTTTGCTCAGGCTGAACCGCACTTGTAGATACCTCGGCTTGTTCAACTGGAACCGCAGCCTCAGACACTTCGGTCTGCTCAGGCTCGGTTTGAGTGGAGGGTTTAAGGTTGGGAAGGGCAGAAAAGATTAGCTGCAACTGTTCTTCAGTGAACTGAACAGTTGGCAGTTTGAGAGGGGATTTTGGAGGTGAGATAGGTTTAGGTTCAGAGGAGGAGGCTTTCAGTTTTCTCAACAGGTTTACATCTTGTGCAAAGTTCATTGATTTTTCAGCATTAGGCTTGATTGGGGATAAGGGTTTTATCTGAGGTTTAGAAGGGATAGGAGGAGTTGGTTTTGTGAAGGGAATTGGTTTAGAGTAAGGTGGAAGCGGTTCAGAAGAGGGATTGGATAGAATGAGGAAGGATTTTGGTAAGGTCGGTTTTGGAGGAAGAATGGATGAGGGTTTGGAAGTTTCAGTTACTTTGGCTTTCTTCTTTCTTGGAGCCGCGGTTTCCCTGGGTTGAGCCGCAGGGATTGCAGGCTCCCCCTCAACCGCAGACTCCCTCTCAACCGGAGCCTCAGTTCCATCCAGGCTAACTCCTAGCCTATTCAAAGTGGCAGTTTGAGCTGCTTCTCTAGCTCTAGTAGCAGCGGCTTGATCTGCTATGGCACCGACATAAGGTTTGCCTGACTTATTTAGCCGAGCCTCAGGAAAGGGTCCTCTCTTTTCTTCAGGCAGAGGATCAGCAGTCCATACCGCTTGTGCAAACCGCCATCCAAACGCGGTTCTGAAAGCATCAAGCTTAGAAGCACCAAACAAGGTCTTCTCATTAGGTTGCACCCACTCAGCTTCATTGGCCACAGAAGCCTTAAAGATCACAGAATCCTGATGAAGGAACTTGGTTACGAGTCTGCAGTGAGTTCTGATCTTTGTTTTACCAGCGGCTTTGGCAGATGTGTGGCGGCTGAGGGCATTGATCATTTCTTGCATGATGATCCTTGGCCAGTGCAGCTTCTTCCCTTTGTAGATAGCCACGCAGTAGTTGTACTGCTCAGAAGTGAAATTGTTGTGATTGCCATTCTTGCACATCACTCCAGTATCCACTAAGTCACACAACATCACCATAACTTCTCCAAACTCCTTCTTAGGGGTGGACTTAGTGTTGAAGACAGAGACCCCCAAGAGCTCCTCAGTAGTTCTGCTGACTAATTCTGGTTTGATAGAAAGAATTCCAGAATTCTCCAGTCCAGCCAAAATAGCAACCTTTGAAGCAGATAACACCACATCCTTTGTCCTTACAGTGGACTTGATGGCATTTTCAGTCTTCACTTCCCCAGATTCTAAGTCTCTGATCTCTTCACCTTTACCATTCAGCAGGGGTACCTCACAGACAATCCCATTGTCAAAGAATTCTGCACAAAGCCTCTTGTCAAACTTCGGTTCATCTAACTGGAATAAGGGCAGCAGTTTTGATGATTCCAGTAGGGCGAGCAGTTTTCTTCCAACTGCATCAGCTTCAAATTCGGCTTTGATGATCTGAGATCCAGGTACAAAGTTGGTTTCATCCTAAAAATAATCAAAGTTAGTAAGAGTTTGATGCAAGCAGTTTGAATAAGCCAACCATTCAAACTGCTACAAGGAATCCTAACAATGAAATAAGCGGTTGAAATAAAACAGGGGTAAAATGGTAAACACCCAAAACTAGACATGGAAAGAATTTGAAAAAGCATTTGAATGCATGAAGAACATGATGAACAGGGGATAAACATGCAAAACAAAAACTTAACCAAATTAAGAAACAAGTATACCTAAAGACTCAAAAATGCAGATACTAACAAAGTTCTAAAATAACGAGTTCAAATAATAAACCCAGAACATAGTATCAAAATAAATACGAATGAACACCCGAAAAACCCAAAAATCAAAATTGTTCAAAAATTGAACAAAAGACATGAAATAAACATCAAACCCAGCATATATGAACATACGTAATCATAATCAACCAAAAATTGAAAGAAAAAGCAAGTAAAAATATGAGAAGACGAACAAGCTTTTTCGAACAACAATGGCGGAAAAAATGAAATGCTAGAGTGAAGGGTTCAAGAAATCATACCATATCGCCTTTGGATGTTTTAGATGTAGATGGAGCAGAAGGGTCTGAAGATTTCTTAGGTGCCATTTTAAATATCGAAAGAAAAAAATATGGGAAATATTGGAGGTTGAGAACAGAGTGCAGATGAGAGAGAGAGAGAGAGAGAGAGAGAGAGTATACGCAAATGAGGAAGAAGGTAAAAAGGTAAAAAGAAATAAACTTTGTCTTTTATACTCAATTAACTGTTCCTCGGGTAATGGAACGACGAGAACGGCGCACGATTATCTCCAGATGGCGTCCCACGTCACATAGAATTTAATGCGGCAGAGAAAATTGCAAAAGGGTCCTTATAATTGATATGACATAAAGTAGGGACTAAAATGCAATTTCATACCTGAGCAGTTTGATTGAGCAAACCGACTTACCTTACGTCTTCAGCGGTTTTTCATGAAACTGATGTCTCTCTAATATGATGGCGGTTTATATGTTTAAACCGAATGACTTTGCTTTCTTGTCGGTTTTGAAAGAACCGATTTTTCATTTTGACTCGTCAGTTTGATGGAGAATCTTGTACCGAACCATATATTGATGCGGTTTCAATGATGACAGAACCGCATACTAGATGACTTTTCTAAGCATAGCCAAAACACTTAAACAAAAGATATTAAAAATAATATATAGATATGATATCTTAAGTTAGTTCTAACATACCCATTTCTCCTCGTAAATGATAGAACCTGGAATTTTCAAGCGGTTTGGTGAGAATGTCAGCAATTTGATCATCTGTTCCCACCTTTGCTAGAAAAATGTTTTTTTTTCAACATGGTCTTTGAGGAAATGATATCTTATGTCGATGTGCTTGGTTTTTGAGTGCTGAACTGGATTGTTGGAGATGGATATTGCAGCAGTGCTATCACAGTAGATAGGGCAGTTTTGTTCAAATATCCCGTAGTCCTCCAACTGTTGTTTCATCCAGAGAATTTGAGAGCAACAGCTTCCAGCCGCTATATATTCAGCTTCAGCGGTTGAGACTGAAACCGACGCTTGTTTCTTGCTGGACCATGATACAAGCCGCGTTCCAAGGAACTGACAAGTACCACTTGTGCTCTTTCTGCTTATCTTACATGCTGCAAAGTCAGCATCTGAATAACCTAATAGATCAAATGAAGATTCTTTGGAGTACCAAAGTCCAAGGTTAACAGATCCACATAAATATCTAATAATACGTTTAACAGCAATAAGATGAGATTCTCTAGGGTCAGCTTGAAATCTAGCACACACACAAACACTAAACATGATATCTGGCCTACTTGCAGTTAAGTAAAGTAGAGAGCCAATCATACCTCGGTAGAGAGTTTGATCAACTTTCTTACCATGTTCATCTCGATCCAAACTGCAGGCCTTAGGCATTGGGGTATCAACTGATTTAGCGGTTTCAAGCCCGAACTTCTTTATCAAATCTTTAGTGTATTTGGCTTGGTTGATAAAGATCCCATCATGGCATTGCTTGACTTGGAGTCCAAGAAAGAATGTCAACTCTCCCATCATACTCATTTCAAATTTACTCTTCATTAGCTTCTCAAACTTAACACACATAGTTTCATTAGTAGAACCGAAAATAATATCATCAACATATATTTGAACTAATAATGAATGACTTTTGTGTTTAGCTATAAATAGAGTTGTATCAATTTTACCTCGAGAGAAGCCTTGTTCAATAAGAAATTTAGATAGAGTGTCATACCATGCTCTTGGAGCTTGTTTGAGTCCATACAATGCTTTCTTGAGTTTGAAGACATGATTTGGAAGTTTGTTGTCTTCAAATCCTGGCGGTTGAGCTACATAAACTTCTTCTTGTAGTTCACCATTCAGAAATGCACTCTTCACATCCATTTGATATAACTTGAATTTCTTGAAGGATGCATAGGCCAGGAACAATCTTATGGCTTCAAGTCTGGCAACAGGGGCAAAAGTTTCATCATAGTCTATGCCTTCTTCTTGCCTATAGCCTTGAGCAACCAACCTAGCTTTGTTTCTTGTTATTGTACCATTCTCATCCATCTTGTTTCTGTACACCCATTTTGTTCCAATTACTGTATGATCACTGGGCCTTGGAACTAGAGTCCAAACTTTGCATCTTTCAAACTGATTGAGCTCTTCTTGCATTGCAATTACCCAACTTGGATCACTTAGAGCTTCATCTACCTTCTTCGGTTCCATCTGAGATAACAGAGCAGTTGAGAACAAACTGTGATTATCTCTGTGAGTCAAACTCCCTCTGGTTTGGACACCAGTACTGATAGGACCAATAACGTTGGCAGTTGGATGGTCTCTATGCTCATTAATTTCAGGAGGGAGGTTGTCTTGAACCACTATTTCTTGAAGATTTTCCAGAGGAGGATCATCCTGATAATCATTGAAATCTTCATTGAAGGTTAGATTTGGAACTGGTTCAACAGTTTGAATGGGGTCAGAAGACAGCGGTTCAACAGTTACACCATCAGCGGTTTGAGTAGGTGCGGCTGAAGAACTGGATGAAGCGGTTTGAGTAGGATGGTTGTCAGTTGCTCTATGTCTAGTGCCTGTCTCAAAATCACTAAAATCATTAGCAACATTTGGAGCCATATGTGGCTCAAGGAGAGCATGTTCATCAAATGTAACATGGACTGACTCTACAATTTTTAAAGATGTCTTATTGAAACAACGAAAAGCTTTGGAGTGTTTAGAATAACCAACAAAAATACCTTCATCAGCCTTAGCATCAAATTTACCTCGATGCTCTTTGCCATTGTACAAGATGTAACACTTGCATCCAAATATCTTGAAGAAGGCAATGTTGGGTGATCTGCCTCTCCACAATTCATAAGGAGTCTTGTTGTGAACTTTGATGATGAGGGAGCGGTTCTGGGTGAAGCATGCGGTATTGACGGCTTCGGCCCAGAAGTATTTGGGAAGCTTGGCTTCGGCAATCATAGTCTTCCCGGCTTCAATCAAAGTCCTGTTCTTTCTTTCCACTACTCCATTCTGTTGTGGAACTCCAGCGGCAGAGAAATTATGATCAATTCCATGATCATCACAATATTGGGCAACACCATTGTTTGTAAATTCGGTTCCATTATCTGAACGCACGGCAACAATGTCATCCAATTTCTGAGTTTGGAGCTGTCTAAAGAGAGCGGTTACGATGCCATAAGTATCATCTTTAGAGGCCATCATTTCCACCCATGTATATCTTGAATAATCATCAACCACCACAAGTGTATAGCGGTTTCCTCCAATACTGGCGGTTGGGACAGGTCCAAATAAATCCATGTGCAGCAGTTGCAAACAGCGGTTCGTTGAAGGCGCGGTTTTACTAGGAAATGACTGTTTGGGCTGCTTTCCAAGCTGGCATGCTTTACACTTTTCATCATGATGGTCAGCCACTTTGGGTAGTCCTTTTACTAGACCATCCCTATGCAGTTTTGCTAGATACTTGAAGTTCAAGTGGCTGAGCCGCTTATGCCATAACCAGCTGCTTTCACTTATATTTTTGGCTACAAAACAGAGGTCAGCAATAGAAACAATATTGCTTAAATCAATTATATAAACATCACCTGTTCTGTTGCCAGTCAGTAGAGTGACTCCAGAGGAAGCATCTTTGATATAACAGCTAGTTGAAGTGAAGATGCAGTTCATTCCTTTGTCACAAAACTGAGATATGGAGAGAAGGTTGTGCTTGAGTCCTTCTACTAGTGACACTTTTTCAATAGTCACCTTTCCTCGTTTGATTGCTCCATATCCTACTGTTTCTCCTTTCTTGTTGTTACCAAACACTACTGGGGGACCTTTCATTTGGATGAAACTGCAGAGTAGTTCTGAATCTCCAGTCATGTGTCGTGAGCATCCACTATCCAAATACCAGAGATCCTTCTTCTTCTTAGCGGTTCCAGCCATAAAACATGAAATCTGAAAAATAAACATGAAAGGTTTTGGTCCCCCTTATTCCTTGGGTCCTAGGGTTAGCAGCTTTTTAGGACCCACACCTGTTTGACCTTAGGATTTTTACGTCCCTTGGCATTGGGTGTGAATCTTAAAAGACAATGACCAGCACTATGACCAAAGTCGGCACAGATAGAACAATGAATTAAGCCAGGTTGTGGTGGCGGTTTTACAAACCCATTACTGACCTTCGGTTTCTCATGTTTTACTGGGTCAGCGGTTTTGGCTTTAACAAAGTTAACCTTCTTGAGTTCCACCTTTCTCTTAGGTGCGGCTTTAGGAAATATAACAGGATATTCCTTAAACCGACTAGGAGCGGTTTCATCACTCAATACTTCCTTAGTTGCCTCAGCCGCTGTGGATTTCTCTTTCCACTTTGGATCTCTCCCAGTCTGGTTTTTAGGATACTCATAGAAATAATTTTGCTTTTTAATTTCTTGTGTTGAGCCCTTTTTACCAGCATGATTCACCTTAGGAATTTCTTTGGTTTGTTCAGTTGGTTTCACACCACCTTCAGCACAAAGACAAGGACACTTACACCCATCATCAGTTTTAAATCCTAATCCACTTTTCTCCTTAGAGAGAATTTGTGAATTAACGATTTGTTCCGTGGTGACTCCAGACTTAGTCCACACATCGGTCACTTTTTGAAGTTCATCCCTTTGTGCAGTAAGATCATGGATTCGGGTGTTAAGAACCTCGGTTCTGTCCTTAAGGTAGCGGTTTTCTTCCACAACAGAAGTTATCCCAATAATTTGGAGCTTGAGTTTTTCAATCTCCTCCTTATGGGACTTGCATTCTTTTGGGAATATTCAAGTTCCGCAGCCATTAATTTATATGCCTTTTTAAGCACAGTGTGTTGTTGACAAATGACATTAGCACGTTCAAGTACCTGGTCATCATGGCTTTGTTCGGTTTGATCCTCAGGAGAGTAGTTTGGTGAAGTAGGAGTTTTGCCTTGTTTAGCTTCAGGAGTTTTTGGTGAAACTGACTTCATTTGATGGAGTGGCAGTGGAAGGCTTTCGTCAATTTCAACCTTTTCTTCAAATCCCATTAGGCAAAGATTTGCAACTCCTTCATCTTCATCACTATCATCTGTAGCAGAACCCATCCATGTTAATGGTTGTTCTCCTTGTTCAGCAACCATTCCTCTTCTCTTGAAAAACTTCTTGTTGAACGGTTTCTTGGTAGGAGCGGCTTCATAGCGCGGTTTGGGATAACTGGAGGCAAAATGACCTGGTTGTCTGCAGTTGTAACAAACAAGATCATCCCTTTTCTTAGCATCAGCGGCTTTGTTGAATCTGGTTGGAGGGACAAACTTTGCAGGGCCGCCTGACTGAGATTGAGCCCTGTTCTTTCTGAACTTGGTGTAGTTTTTCACATAGAGAGCAAACTCATCATCATCCATGTCATCAAAGTCAACTTGAGTAGCACTAGATGCTACACTTTGGGAATTTTTAGATGGAGTGTAGGATTGATGAGATTGCTGAGGTTGAGAATAGGGTTGATGATGTTGAGGGTAAGGTTGATGAGGCGGTTGGTAATACTCTGGAGGTGCGGTTTGAGAAATATATCTTGGAATATTTGGATCAAAAGAAGCGGTTTGTAAATGAGTATTGGATGCGGTTTGATGGTGATCTGGATTGTAAACTGGAGATGTGGCATTGTTGAAAGCGGCAAGAGAAAGAGACTTGAATCTGTTTTCGGTTTCATGAGCTTCCTCAAGCTTGAATTCAAATACCCTTAGCATGGCATAAAGATGACGAAGATCAAGAGCTTCCAGATCTTTGTTGTCTTCTATGTTGGTAGTTTTGATCAGCCATTTGCTACCAAGAGATTGCATGAATCTCATGTTCAGGTCAGTATTGGAATACTTGTGCCCTAGAGAGAAACATACATTGACAATTTCCACGAACCGCTCATAGCATTGGCGAAGAGATTCCTTTGGGTCTTTGACAAAGTAATCAAAGAGCCTTCTCTGTTGGTAGAGGCGGTTCTTCTTGGTGTCGGCATCTCCTTCCAGAAAGTCAATGATGCCATCCCATGTTTCCTTTGCGGTATTGCAATCTAGAACCTTTGAGTGAGTTCTTAGATCAATAGCTGATACAAGCATGGACATGGCTATTCCATCAAAGTCCACATTCCGTTGATCAGTTTCGGTCCATTCAGCTTCCGGCTTCTTGATTTCCGCGGTTTGTCCAGCAGTACCTGCATCAGGGTTAGCCTTCATCGGGACATAGGGTCCATTAACAATTGCAGTCCATAATCTGCGATCCTCAGATATCATGTGCTTCTTCATCCTATCTTTCCAGAAGATGAAACTATCTTCATTAAGAATAGGTAAGTGATTAGAGTTGGATGTCTGCATCATATGGGAGTTTATGTTTGCCATTGGATCAGCACCCAAGCGGTTAAGCTTGTAAAATAATTTTTGGTGGATATGCTCTGATACCACTTGTTGGTCCCAAAGGGCAACAAGGGTATAGAACCGCTAGAGGGGGGGGTGAATAGCGGTTTAAAATCTTTTTCGAAATACCCTTGAAAATCAACCAAGTACTTATCAGTTTGGTCTATGCGGTTTAAAGCACTAGAACCGCTCAGATAAAATGCACAGCGGAGTTTTGCGGTTTTGTCCAAACTGAATTATAAAGAGTTGGGCGGTATAAGTGGTTGAAAAAGGAATGATGCAACTGACAAGGCACAACTGAAGTATCACAAAAGTATGCAAATCATTTATCAAGTCATTTCACATGAAAGTAAATAAAGCTGATAAACATAAATGTAAATGACAAGACAGAAAATAAAGATCAAGGACACACAATTTGAAGAGGTTCGTTCTTGAAAGAACTACGTCCTCTACCTAGGTGGTTAGCCTAGGATTTTCTAATAGCTACTAGACTTGTATTGATTTAGAGAAGTTTTTACAAGATTACAAAAGAATCCAAACTCTAAATAAACAATCTAACCTAACAATGCTATTATAACAACCTGTGTTTTCGAGGTATATAATCTATAAGAAAATATACTCCGGGTGTGTAGTGTGGAAAGAAATCAAGAGCTCAAAATATCTAAGTGATGGTGAGCAAATGATTACTTTCTGTGCAAGGCTGAGTTGTGATGATTTGAGGGCTTGAAGCTTTGATGAAGAACTTTGGGTTTGCTAAGGAGATGATGAAGATATGAGTATCTGAATTTTCAATCTTCAAAGCAAACTAGAATACTTGGGATATTCTCTTTGAAGCTCAGCAACCTTCAATGTTGAACAATGAGGGCTACTTATAGTGAAGGCATTAGTGACCGTTGGACAATGAGGTGAGTCATTGTATGGCGGTTTAATGCGTTGTCACAATCCTATTGGTTGACCTGTCACTGTCGGCCTTTGCTTTTGCTTTGTGGCAGGAAGTTGTTGGATCACTACCTAACATTGTCCTTTTAGTTGTTGGAAAAGTACAACGGTAACTTTTAAAAACTAGACAAACCGATATTCCAAGAATAACTGAAACATGACTTGAAGTTTAAGGACAAGTCACCAGTCATTCATTTTTACGGTTGAAAAGCGAATGTTTGTCTTCAAGGAGTAAATGACAGCAATAACTTCTTCAATATCTTGGTCGGCGGTTCCACCAGATTCATGTGCGGTTTCATGAATGAGCTTGAAATGCGGTTTCATCAAAGACACAAACTGCGTTTGATGAAGGACTTAAGGCACCATGCTGGCAGTTTAAAGACGGCGGCTTGAGGGACACTAAACCGCTAAGAGTAAACCGATCATAACTCAGCCTAACTACTAAAAATCTAGAAATGGACTTGTCTAAAAATTGAAGTAAAACTTCATTACAAGTAAACCTAAAGTCCATAAAAGACACGTGGAATGGGTCAATCAAATCAGGTGGGTGTACTAACAATGAATCCTAACATATGCCATGATATGTACTAGACCCGATGTCTCGTATGCTTTGAGCATGACGAGCAGATACCAATCAGATCCTGGTGAAAGTCACTGGATTGTAGTCAAGACGATTCTTAAGTACTTGCGAAGGACTAAATATTCGTTCTTGGTGTATGGAGGTATGGAAGATGATCTTGTTGTAAGTGGTTACACAGATGCAAGCTTCCAAACCGACAAGGATGATTCAAGATCACAATCTGGATTTGTATTTGTGCTTAATGGAGGTGCGGTTAGCTGGAAGAGTTCTAAGAAAGTACCGTAGCAGATTCTACAACTGAAGCTGAGTATATTGCTGCATCGATGCTGCTAAAGAGGATGTTTGGATTAAGAAGTTCATTGGTGAACTAGAGTGGTTCCTAGCATTGCTAATCCAATAGACCTTTATTGTGATAATAATGTTGCTATTGCTCAAGCAAAGGAACCTAGATCGCATCAGAAATTCAAACACATACTTAGGCGTTTTCATATCATTCGAGAGATCGATGATAGAGGAGACGTGAATATATGCATAGTACCAACTGATGATAACATTGCCGACCCATTAACGAAGGGTCTTCCGCAAGCGAAGCGTGATGGTCATGTTAGTCTATGGGTATTCGATACATAATTAGGCCTAGTGCAAGTGGGAGATTGTGGTGTTGTATGCTCTAGGCACGTTATTTTGAACGATTAGTGTTATCTATTGATTATGTTAATAAAGATGTTGAATGTTTGATTATTATACCCTTTGCATGTTTATTATAATAATCCCCGTCCCTGATAATTATGATTAATTACTAAGTATAAGTTTAATAGATAATCATATGATGATTATGGTGTATGGGATACAATTAATCTTTGGGTATTTGTTGAAGAACAAATACTGGACTGACCCGTATGAGATTTTGTTATGGTCACAATGTCATAATTAAGTCTCATATAGTTATATACTAGAATCTCTAGACCTGAGGTTATTACAGTCTTCCATGATGATAATTATGTGTGACATATTCAAACGTTACCCCTAACCGGGTAGCTATAAAGAATATGATTGGCATAATTGGAATCATGTAGGAAGAGTAATAAGCCAAGATGAGATTTGTTCCCCGTCAAGAGAGATGTCAAGCTTTGGCCACTCGATGAATGGTATTGATGAAATGCATGGCCGTGCTCAAATAAGATTTGTATTATCAATACATTCGGGATCGAGAAAGCATTGAGCTATGTAAGTTGACCATTGACCATGGCTTACGTTCAATAGACATCGTGAAACAAAGAGATTGTAATATGTTCTACAATGGATTAGCGAACTTTGACAAGTTATATCATTTGGATAATCATGATGGCCTGCTAGGGTCCACTCATGATTTATGAGACAAAGTGTGTTTGGACTCATTGCCAGCTTGATATAATCCTATAGGGTCACACACAAAAGAATGAATTGTTAAAATGGCAAAATGGCAAGATTTTGGTCTGGCACGACTGTGCCATTTATAGGGCACGACCGTGCCATTAATTGACCAAGGCAAGAGGCTGGCGGCTAGTATAGCACGACCGTGCCAAGTATAAAGCACGACCGTGCCTAGCATCGCCGTGCCGAATATAAAGCACGACCGTGCCAATAATGGTCGGCTGGGAAGGCAGGCTCGCATGGAATGGCACGACCGTGCCAGTTTTAGGGCACGACCGTGCCAGTGCTGTCTGTCCAGAAAACTTACAGTTTAATTAAGTGACGGGATTTAGGTTTCCTAAGTCCTTAAGGGTTAAGGACTTAGACCTATATAAATATCTTTTCACCAGCCATTGTCATGAATTAATCTACTTGTTTGGAGAAACAATTTTATTGATCAAGATTGAGAATCAAGATCAATAATTCATAAATTCATATAGCCCATTTGATCTAGCAGTCAAGATTAAGAAAGGGTTCTTAATATTCGTTCGCGTGTGGATATCCGTAGAGGGTGATTACTTTATCATCTTTCTGTTTGTGTTCCTGCGTTCGTGATCAAGTTCGAAAAGCTACACCAAAACAAGGTTGTCATACAAACGCATCAAGGATTAGTATTTTTGTATTCATCGTAGATGTATTTGACTTAATTATATGAATGGATCTATGGGCTTTGGGTTTCATAAAATTTTAAATGCTTTATTCGCTGAGCATGTTACTAGGAAACCCAACAAAACAAATCCATGCTAAAAAAAATATTTCAAACAGCGGTCAGATGATCCCCATAGAGAATTCAGTCACAAAAGATTCTGCATCCAGTACTTTCAATGTAGGTCCATTGATCGAGGATAATATTCAGTACTTTCAATCAGCTCCATGAACTAATCTGATTGATCGAGGATATTCAGAAGTCTATAACAATACTAAATCAAGATATTCTGCATCCAGTACTTTCAATGTAGGTACATTGATCGAGATAATATTCAGTACTTTCAATCAGCTCCATGAATGATCTGATGATCGAGGATATTCAAAAGCCTACAACAACACCAAATCAAGATATTCTGCATCCAGTACTTTCAAATGTAGGTGAATTGATCGAGGATAATATTCAATACTTTCAATCAGCTCCATGAATTGATCTGATAGATCGAGGATATTCAGAAGTCTACAAATCAACACCAAATCAAGATTCTGCATCCAGTACTTTCAATGTAGGTGCATTGATCGAGGATAATATTCAGTACTTTCAATCAGCTCCATGAACTGATCTGATTGATCGAGGATATTCAGAAATCTACATCAAAACGTCTAGTACTTTCAATGATGAATTGATCGAGGACATGTTCAGTACTTTCAATCAGCTCCTTGAACTGGTCTGATTGATCGAGGACATTTAGGGATCCAATACTTTCAATGTAGGTGCATTGATCAAGGATAATATTCAGTACTTTCAATCAGCTCTATGAACTGATCTGATTGATCGAGGATATTCCCCAACAACTTTAACATCGTCAACCGCGACGCTCTATCAGCAACAGAGGGTATATTGAGAATTGGGTCAAGGACATAGATTCCTCAGTATGGGTTACTCTCTAAGCTCTAAACTTTACTTACTGCAAGTATTACTTTCAAAAGGATTTTCAAAATACCTCAAACGACCGTTTTTGCGGTTTTTGGAGTCGAACTATGTTTAGTCTGATTCATTTCCGAAGGATACGTAGGCATCTTTCTAGCACGACCATACCCAAAGTTCTAAATGTGTCTTTTCTATCGACGACGTTATTTCTTCCATAAGTATCGTCGCCGAGGGGCTCTGTAGACACCCCATTTTGAACTCACATTTATGATTACACTACTCTTGTGTCTCGCCTTTGTGTTTGAATGAAAACTCGTTAGTTTTATCATGTTTCGTTAAGTTTCTAACTGACTCCGTTAGTCAGGGGCTAAACTGAACACAAAGAAACAAGAAAAATATAAGACAGGTAAAACAGTACTTTTGTGCTGGATGCCTCATACGAGACATTGATGTCTCGTATGAGACATTGATGTCTCGTACGAGACATCTCCTCTGTCTGCGAGTCTGATTCATTTTCCTTCTCCGTTTCAATCTCTTTCTTGGCCAACACTCTCCTAATCTGGGTAATATCTAATAGGAGACTTCCTAAACGATTCCTACTGATTTCCTTACCTAATTAAACCTCTCCACCTCCAGACTTGGTCCCTAAGTAATCTAAACCTATAAATAAAAGAGTCTTTCAACCCTAGACTCTCCTAATGGTTCCTAGTCATCCACAAAAAGGTTAACAATTCTCTAATCAATCCCTCTCTTAAGAATCCCCTTTTTCCTCCCCCCCCCTCACACAAAACCACATCAAAAAACTCATCTTTTCAAGCCAAAATCATCATAAAACTCTTGGATCATCAAGGCCTTAGTCAAGGCCATCAATTGGAATCTCAAAAACGCTTTAGGTAAACTCCTACGCTTATTTCCTCTACTTCTCATCTCATTCTTTGTTTTAGAGTAGTGTAATCCCATCAAAAGGATCAGCCTAGAGCCTCACCAATCCATGGAGATGGTCTCGAAGCACATGATCCGACATTCCAATAATTAAGAAATTAATTATTGGCTTTATTTGTTGTAATTACTTGTTCTTTATTGATTAAAACACTTAAGCAAGACCAATCCTAGACTGGGTGGATTGGGTGCTCCTTAACTTAACCCCCAAACTCAAGAATCTCACGGTCCGTGTTTCGTTCAACAACATGGTGGCGACTCTCAAATCAAAAAGAAAAAGTGAGGACCTCTTTCTCGGATGCAAACAAAAAGTAAAGTAGGAGAGAGAATGAGTGGGAAGAATAGTAAAAATTCTTTGTTATTTTTGGAAGTGGACACATACTTTGAGACAGACGAAGTTTCTGAGTCATTTTGGCAGACTTATGGAGGATGTTCCGGACCGAGTTACAATTTAGCAGTGCTTTCCACCCACAGACTGATGGTCAGACGGAGGTGGTCAAACCGAACGCTGGGCTCCATGGTTCGTTGTTGTGTAGTGGACAGTCCAAAGAAGTGGGATCAGTTATTGGCGACTGCAGAATTTGCTTTGAATTAATATGGTGAATCGGACTATGAAGAAGACACCATTCGAGATTGTGTACCAACGTCCGCCTTCACACTCTTGATTTAGTACCATTACCAAAACTACCAGGTTATAGTATTGCTGCAGAACACATGGCTAGGAAGATTGATATAGTCCAAGCTGAAGTGAAGAAGAATATTGAGGCGTCCAATGCTAAGTATAAGGCTGAGGCTGACAAGCGACGTCGGGTACAGGTATTTTTTGTTAGGGATTTAGGTATGGTTCATTTGCGCAAGGAATGGTTCCCAGCAGGAACATATAGTAAACTCCATCCGAAGAAACTAGGCCCGTGCAAGATATTGCGCAAGATCAATGATAATGCGTATGTTGTGGATCTACCAAATGGGTGGAATATTTCTCCTACGCTCAATGTGGCAGATTTGGTGGCGTTTGTGCCGAATGTTCCTTTTTGTGGATTCAGACTTGGGGTCAAGTCCTTTTCAAGTGGGGGAGAATGATATAGCACGTGATAGACATAATGTAGCGCTGGGAGGAGGACTTGGAGGCTCGACCGAAATAGCACGGCCGCGCGTAGTACAAAGCACGCCGGTGCGCAAATTGTGCTGAAAGATGGAGGCAGTCGACAGCAATGGCACAATCGTGCCTATTTTGGGCACGACCGTGTCCATCTTTACGCCAGAAATTTTATTTCTTCCG
>JAOWBW010002001.1:0-70100 GCA_026119855.1 Campanula takesimana
GTCCTCCATCTGTCCAAAAAAATATTCAAATTTACTCGAATAGCAAAATTATTCTTTTGAGACATAGGAGTACGAAACATGGGTTCAACTACATGAATGTCAGACAGATTGAAATAAAGAAACCCATGTTAGGGAAAATTTCAAGATAAATCCAAAATGAAAAGAGAATGAAAAAAAGTAACAAAAAATACGAATGTTCATCGTACATAACTGGTGTTAGTCTTTTTCGTATTTTGTTGACATTAGAGTTATCTTTTTTAACGTCGTTAGGGTGCATTCCATTATATGTACAATGGGTAAAGTACCATTTCATTAAGATGTCAAATGATAATATGTTGCATTAATTGTAACAACGATATAGTACGTTACCTACTTTGTCGCTTGCCTTTCGACTACATTATAATAAACTAAACAAGATTAATGGTTTTTTAGACAAAACTTCTTTATGAAACCCACCAACTAGAATATAATAAGGAACGCCAAGAATTTGGGCCAGCCCGCCCCGCCCGTTTGAAGGTGGGCTGTGGTGGGTTGGGCCCAACCCGCCCCGCCAGCCCGTATTGACAGCTCTAGATGCAGCTGGAACATCGTCATAATCTCCGTCATCATCATCTCATCTCCTTCTAGACAGGCAGCCGGGGCATAGTCATCACCATCATCACCATCGTCATCTCCGCCTGGATGATTCTTGAACCATGACCCAATCTTCTTTGAAACGAAAGTATTTTTCTCATGGAAGTTGTTTCATGATTAATGATAATCAGAGTAGTTTTTGAGAATTAGGTTTATGAGATGAATGACTAGGGTTCAAGTGGTGTAGGGTGCATTTAAATATATATGGGAGTGAGATTTGATTGTAACGGTGGCGGTGGACGGTGGTTGGTTAACGGTGGTCGGTGGACGGTGGCGAGGGAGTAGTTATTAATTCTTGTTCAAAAAATAAAAATAAAACCTTATTGTATTGGGATCTTGGCCCGTCTGGCGGCCTGGCCACTAACCCAAGGTGGGGTGGGTTGGGTTGGCATTTTCTCTGGAGTCAAACGGAGTCTCCAAGAAATCTTTCCCAAGCAAAATCATGTATAATGATCAAGGAGAGATTCTTGGGCAGAATCTGTAACTGACACGCCCCAGAAGCGCGCGGATCCCACCTAGGCGGCGGGTGGCGCGCGCGTCTGGCATCAAGGAGCGGAGGCGCGCGACTCAGAAAGGCAAAATCTGACAGAATGGACTAGAAAGTTAGAACTGTTATTCAGTTTAGTCCCTGGATTTAACGGGGCCCGTCTAAAACTTAACCAAAGTAACAGGAACTAACAGAAAACATTAAAAAAACACAAAATCAAGTATGCAATCGGGTGAGCGGTCCAAGGCGGGGTGTCTACAGAGCCCCTCGGCGACGTGGATTGCAAAGCAAAACGCGTCGACGAAAGAACAAAACATCCGCCGAGGACATCACCAAGAAAAAGAAAAGACTCGATAAAAGCAGTAATTTGAAATTGCAAGGATAGAGGTGCGCTCACTGTGTGAGCGGCTTGGTTGATAAAGAAAGTTTGGTGGGATGAAGCAGCTCACCGTGGCCGATAGCGGGATCTGTTGCTGGTGGCGAGATCCGTTTGCTGAAAGTGGGACCTGTCTGCTGATAGCGAGATCCTTTTGCTGGAAGCGGGACCAGTCATGCTGATAGCGAGATCCGTTTGCCTTGAGTGCGGGTACCGAGGGACCGTTTGCTTTAAGTGCGGGTACCGAGGGACCGTTTGCTTGAAGTGCGGGTACCGGAGGACGTTTGCTGAAGTGCGGGACCCGGAGGACCGTTTGCTGAAGTGCGGGGCCCAGAGGACCGTTGCTGAAGTGCGGGACCCGAAGGACCGTTTGCTGAAGTGCGGGACTCGGAGGACCGTTTGATGAAGTGCGGGGCCCGGAGGACCGTTTGCTGAAGGCGGGACCCGAAGGACCGTTTGCTTTGAGTGCGGGACCCGGAGGACCGTTTGCTGAGGTGCGGGACCCGGAGGACCGTTTGCTTGAATGTATGTAGCTTTTGCTTGATGAGGAGGCGGAGATTTTGTGGTTTACCCAGGACCAAGTTTGCTGCCGTGAGTCGTACTTTGATGTCGACTGTTTGACTTTTGGTGGGGTGCGGACACAGTTGACTGCGGAGTGCCTTCTGCTGGGGATGAATTGCAAAAAACTGATTTTTTGAGAAAATGAAAGACACCCTACTTTGAGTGGGAGTTTCTATCTTATTTCAGTTTTTAGACATGCCTTAAGGGCGGACCAAATTAATGTGTGCCCAGCAGAGTGTTTGTTGTCGTTGAACTCTTTCTCATTGCTGGGGTCCTGAACATTGTTGCTGGTTGAAGGCTCCTGGGTTGCTTCTTGAACTGACAAGGGCCTTTTCTGAAGCTGGGCGCGGCGCTTCCTCTATTGGAGATGGGACGCGCGCTGCCCTGTATACGGTGTCGGGAGGCGCGCGCCTCTTGGAGGCGAGATTGGGGGCCTGACATTTGCTGGCCAAAAGATCCCCAACAGCTATAAATTTAAACCATTTTCGACCAGAATGGTGACACAGCAATATTCTGCCTCTCTTCCCTTACTTTGTACTTCAAGATTCTTGTAGCAATGGCCCCGATGACCTTCACCTTTGAAGTCAAAGTTTCCGTCCCCGAAGGCGAGAAATCCGTCCCGTCGTGAAGTCCGCTCCAGCTGCGTGGTCAACCCCGATGGTGGAAAAGCGTTCGAGTGTCTTTGATCGTTTAGGAAGGCCCAATGATGACCTTGTTGAACCTGTAAGGCCGGTTGGTTCATGTGAGGGATTATAGACCACGTCACTTGCCTAAGAAGAAGAAGGGCAAGGGAAATTCTTCTCATGTGTGGAGGCGTCCCATGGTTGTTCCCGCTAAGGCTCCGTCTGACAAAGATAAAGGGAAGACCGTTGATGAAGCTCCGTCCCGTCCTAGTGTCTTTTCTCGTCTTGGTGGTTCCAAGAGCGTTCCACCCCCATCCAAGAAGACTAAAGGCCGTCCCCAAAAGCAATGGGTCCAAAACCGAAGAAAGATTAGATATTCCTTGTACCCGCGATATTGCAATTAGACCACTTTGTTTAGGATTTAATGTTTTAATGTCTTTTATTAGCTCAACATTCCCATTGTAATAGCTTGAATGGTTCATGAAATGAATAAGAATTGCATCTCATTAATTTTGAAATTGTTTGGGTAGTTGTTTATGTTTTAGACCGCACCCGAAGGTTGCCTACGTTCCTCCAGTGTAGAGGCTCAGGTCTCCGTAGTTCAAACAAACAAAGACCTTTTTTTTTTTTTGTGCACCCTGTTTTTTGCCTAGACAGCCCTTTTCGGGTTTTCAATCTAGCAGGCTTCTTTTTTGCACGTGCTCTAATTTTTGCCTAGGCCGCCCTTGCGGGTTTTCAACCTAGCGAGCTCCTTTTTTTTTTATGGTCTTCGTTTATTAAGTGTAGAACCTCTTCAACTTGTCGAGGTTGACTTCTTTCGGCAGCTGATCTCCATCTAAATCCACAAGTCGGACTGCACCGCCGCTTAGTATTTTCTTGACCACGTACAGACCGATCCATCGGGGTCCCCATTTCCCAAGGGGATTCATGGCATTGGGAGGATGTTGTCTTAGGACCAAATCTCCCATATTAATATTTCGAGGCTTCACCCTTTTGTTGAAAGCCCTTGCCATTCTTTGTTGATAGGCTCTCGTACATTCGAGTGCCCTTAGCCTCTTCTCGTCGAGTAGGGCTAGCTGTTCGTATCGACTTTGCATCAAATCGATTTCGTTGACTTGGTTCTCGAGGAGGACCCGTAGGGATGGAACTTCGAGCTCTATTGGGAGTACCTCTTCGGAACCATATACCAGTGCATAAGGAGTTTCTCCAGTGGCTGTCCGTATTGACATGCGGTAGCCCCACAATGCTAGAGGTAGCTTCTCGGTCCAATCCCTTCCGGTGGAGGCCATTTTCTTCACAATGGTCTCAATTGTCTTATTAGCTGCTTCGACCGCACCGTTCGCTTGAGTGCGGTATGGAGATGACTTGTGCTTGGTAATCTTGTATTCTACCAGGAGCGCGTCCATCTCTTTCTCAAAGTGAGAACCGTTGTCTGAGATGATTTCATGAGGAACGCCGTACCGGCACATGATATGGGTTTTCACGAATTCGGCCACTTTCTTGGCGTTGAGAACCTGGTAAGCCTGTGCTTTGACCCATTTTGTAAAATAGTCCACGGCTACTAGGATGAAGGATTGTCCGTTGCTGCCAGTAGGGTGAACTTTGCCGATGATGTATATGCCCCAACAAGAGAAAGGCCATGCGTAGTCATGTTGTAAAGTTGTGAGGGTGGAGCATGCTGTAAGTTGGCATGGAACTGGCATTTGGCGCACCTTTTGACTTTCTTGATGCAGTCTCTTTCCATGGTACTCCAATAATAACCCATGCGGAGTATCTTCTTGGTCAACATAAACCCGTTTTGTGGGGCCCACATTCACCTTCATGGATCTCATGCATTATTTCTTGAGCTTCGGTTTATTTGCGCATAGGAGATTGATCCCGTGGTGCCTTTTGTAGACTCGGTCTCCGATTAGTACATATCGAGAGGCTAGTCTTTGCAATGCCATCTGAGACTTCCTATTGCTGTCCTCAGGATAAGTGCCATCTTTGAGAAAATTCATAATATCGGAATACCACGGGGAGTTTGCTTGGATCTCGTTGATCTCGATACTCATGCAGTATGCCGGGCTGTTCCTTCGGGAAATTTTGAAGGACATCACCATTTTACCCTCGGGCATTTCGACCAGTGAAGCGATGGTGGCTAGTGCATTAGCAAAACGATTCTTTTCCCTTGGTAGGTAGTTGAAGGTGATTTCTTGGAACTGTCCAACCAACTCCTCGAGATGTTGACCATACCGTTGTAGAGTCGAGTCTTGAATCTTCCACTTTCTAGATGTCTGATTGATGATGAGTAAGGAATCACCAAATACTTCTAAGCTCGTGACATTTCTCTCGAGGGACCGCTTCGAGCCCTGCTATGCATGCTTCGTACTCGGCGATTTGTTGGTGGCCTCAAATTCAAGACGGATAGCGATTGGAGTATACATGTCCTTTGGATCGACAAGTAACATCCCTATCCCATATCCATGCTTATTGGCCGCACCATCGAAAAAAAGTTGCCACTTATCTTCCTCTGTTGTGGCGTAAATTAAATGCTCTTCGGGAACTGTACATCCTCCCCCTTCACTTCGTCACACGGAAATTCAGCAAGCTGATCATTGAACACTTTCCCCCTGATGGATTTGAGTGTGACGTAAGTGATATCGTAGCCGGCGAGCATGAAATACCATTTGGCTATTCTTGTTGACCTGAAAGGCTTCTTAAATATGTAGCAGAGCGGGTCCACTTTTGCTACCAACTTGATTGGGAAGGCCTCCATGTAGTGCTTGAGCTTTTGAGTAACCCAAACCAATGCCGCACAAGACTTCTCTAAGACAGAGTAGTTCTTCTCGGCTCCTTGAAACCGGCGGCTGACAAAGTAGATAGCATTCTCTTTTGTGGAGTCTCGCTGTTCTTGTGCTAACATAGCCCCTAGGGCTTCATCATTGACAATGAGATAGAGTAAGAGAGGTTTCTCTTTGTACGGTGGAACCAAAACCGGAGGGCATGTCAAGTAATGCTTCACTTGGTCGAAGGATTCTTGGCAAGCATCGGTCCATTCTAGAGCCACATTCTTCTTGAGTAGCTTGAAGATCGGCTCACACATGGAAGTGAGTTGGTGCACAACCGACTGATGTATTGAAGTCTGCCCATGAAACCTTTGATTTCTTTCTGCATCTTTGGAGGAGGCATGTCAATGATTGCCTTGATCTTGGAGGGATCGGCTTCAATTCCCCTCTCAGTGACCATGTAACCGAGAACTTTTCCTCTGATGACCCCGAAAGTGCACTTTGCGGGATTGAGCCTCATGTTGTGTTGTCAGAGTCGTTCGAAGAACTTGCGAAGATCGATCAAATGTTGACCGTTGGTTCCCTTCAAATGAATGATCATGTCGTCTACATAGACCTCGATCTCTTTATGAATCATGTCATGGAATAGATCCGTAACAGCCCTTTGGTAGGTAGCCCCAGCGTTCCTTAACCCAAACAGCATGACTGTATAGCAGAAAGTGCCCCACGGTGTTGTGAAAGTTGTCTTGTGTTGGTCCTCCTCGGACATGAGAATCTGATTGTAACCGGCAAAACCGTCCACAAAATGAGGGGACTTCATAGTTGGCAGTCGAATCGACGAGCATGTCGATGTTGGTAGCGGAAAATCATCTTTCGGGGAAACTTTGTTCAAATCCCGAAAGTCCACACAAACTCGAACCTTGCCGTTTGCCTTTCTGACTGTCACAATGTTGGCTAACCAAGTCAGATACTCAATGACTTTGATGAAACCCACACTGAGGAGCTTTTCAATCTCTTCTCTTGACTTGTAGGGACCATTCTGGCTTAATCTTTCTGAGTTTCTGCTTTACTGGCTTGGCGTCCTCTCTGATCGGAATTCTGTGCTCCACGACCTTTCTGTCTAAACCCGGCATGTCTTTGTATGACCATGCGAATACATCCACAAATTCTTTGAGCGGTGCAGTCAATCTGTCTCTGTCTTCCCCCTTGAAGAAGCTGCCTATCTTCGTTTCTTTCGCCTCTTCATCGGTACCCAGATTAACAACATGCAATTCCTCATCAGCCCCTGGACCATTTTCACCACGACAACGAACCTGTTGAGCTAGTTCATTTAAGTATGTTATGTTTTCGTGGTCTATTTCATCATAATTTAAATCGTTATTAACTTGTTCATTAAGTTCATTATTAGTTAATTCATCATTTATGATGTTTGCAATCTCGGGGTACTCAGAAATATAAAATTTTCATTAGAAAAGAAAGGAAACACACGCTCAGCTATGGCCTCCATATCCTCTTGGGTGAGGGTATTAGAAACACTCTCGGACTCGAAAGTAAGTGTGAGCCGCTCTTCCTTTGTTGCTGTGCGGGGTATGCAACCCATTTCTCTGACTAGAAATTCCTCGGATACCATGGGCCCCTTCGTAGAATACCAGTTGTTGATTGGCTCGGAGCTTGGCTGGATCTCGCTGACAGATGGACTTTCCAGTTATGTGTTGTTGGAGATGGCATTGACTTGACACTCGTCCATGATGGCGAATTCTTCGAACAAGGAGGCTAGATCGGACAGTTCTTCCCCCGCGGTAATCTCTAACTCAGACTCTATAGTCACTTTCTTGCCCCACCACTCTCGAGGTGACATCGGAGTAGGCTCCCTTTCTTATGTCGGAATTTCACAATCAGTGAAGATCTCGAGACCGGGCTTTCTGACGCCTTGTTGTTAACCCATGGCTCTGGAAAGATCATGTACGGAATATCCTCCCCTTGGCGGACAAAATAACCATTCAATGTCTTGCGGTAAGGTCTTAGATTAGGCATCTCATAATGACGACCTTCCTTACGAGCTCGGGCCTTCTCGTTCTTGATGGCTTGTTCGTGCTTTAAGTCATCCTTTAAAGGATCATATCCCAAACCGAATTTGTTCTTAATGAAGGGGACCTCGATCGGTTGCATTCTCCCTTGTTGATATTTCCCTAGGCCTAAACCAGGGAAGTAGTTCATGTTCCTCATCATGCGGAGGACTTTGCGATTGCCAAGGGTCCATGACTTGTTTCCCCCTTCTTTTTCAATGGCGTTGATTGATACGCCGGAGAGAGTAGAATCTGCTAGACCATGCTGAATTGGTGGATGGGTTCCCCCTTTCTGTGGGTAGTGACGTTTTTTGCCATGACGGTTACTATCTCATCCCCGTTTCTGAACTTCACACATTGATGGAGAGTTGAAGGGACGGCGTTGGAACTGTGTATCCATGGTCGACCCAAAAGCAAGTTGAATGAGGAGGGGACATCGAGCACTTGAAACGGGACGGACATGACCATGCTCCCAAACTCAATGTCTATTTTCAACCATCCCCATGACTGTTCGGGCAGTGCTGTCGTACCCTCTAATGACTTGGGTAGAAGGTTATAAGTCGGAGCTCTTGAGCCCCAGTATGCCCATGATTCGGCTAGGCATTAAGTTGAGTGCGGAGCCACCGTCTACTAAAACTCTTGAAATGGGTCTCCCCCTTGCCTTCACTTTGAGGTAGATGGCTTCATTGTGATCGGACCCAAATGGCGGGAGGTCCATGTCGGCAAAAGTGATGACATTGCCGAAGTGAATGTGACCTATCATTGTCGTGAGGTCTTCGGGAGTTGTGTCGGGAGAAACTGATGTGTCATCCAAGTTTTTGATGACGAGGTCTCGGTGTTTCTTTGACGATGCAATAAGGTCCCAAATGGATATGTTGGCTTGAGTCTTCTTGAGTTGTGTTAACAAGGGATCTTCGGATATATCGCGTGCTTGCGATCTTGGAGAAGAGGAGTTGGTTGCTGCAGTATTGGGAGGGATTGTACTCGCTAGAACCCGGCCACTGCGGGTGAGCACGTTCACGGTCCCATGTAGCTTCTTCTTCCTATTTTCTAAGACTTCCCTCATAATCTCATCGTAACTCACAACATAACAAGAATTGTCAAATTTATTCATATCATTGGAGCCCTCATTCACAATTGTCATCGAATGAGTGGTTCCTTCAAACTCTCCTACCTCTATTACATTGACCCCACCCTCATTAGGGATTATGAATTCCTTCTTGTCTATGAGGTCTTGAATGGTGTTGCGGACAGAGAAGCAATCCTTGGTGAGGTGGCCGGTGCATTGATGGTAGTCACACCACTTGTGGTGGGCATGGTTGGGACGTAGCGGTTGTGGTTGCTTGTACCCTTGGAGAGGAGTGATTTTCCCCTTTCCTTTAGAGCTTCATAGGCCTCGGTGATGGTCATGCCGTTGAGAGGAGTGTAGACGTGGTCGTTTTGGAACCGCTTGCCTTGTGGTGGAGGGACCTTCTTGTAGTTCCCCTTGTCAGTAGTAACGGCATTGATAGAAGCCTCTTTGCTTGAACTAGAGGCGGCCTTGTAACGGTAAGTAGGAGTGGCTTTCTTAATCTCCTTGAGCAAGTCATCCATGCGTACCCCCGCCTCATACATTTAGGAGAAGTCGGAGTAGCAAGCCCCACTTAGGTGGGTGCGGAGATCAATCTTGAGACACTTGAGGAAGATGTCCATTTGCTCTTTCGTGTTTGGCCTCTCCACAATTTCAGAGAGCTTTGTCATTCCATCTCCTTGTGAAGTCAATGAAGACTCGTTGTCTCTTTGAGTGGTGTTCTCGAGCTCTTTCCTTGTGGGCCGATGAGTGGTGTTGCCTTGATATTGATTTTTAAAGGCAATCATAGCGGCATCCCAATCAAGACGGACAGTGAGCGGGAGAGTTGCATACCAATCCTTTGCCGCCCCCTGGAGAGTGAGAGGAAAGCATTGAGCCATCACTTTTGGGGAGACCTTCTTCGGAACCATATCCCAAATGTAAGTTTTGACGTGAGCCATCAGGCATGAGTTGCCCTTAAACTTGCTGATGTCGGGCATTTTGAACTTGTCGGGGAGAGAGGCCATTGTGCTCATGAGAATGGATGACTGATAAAGGCTTGTGTTGGAGCCCTTTCCCATGTTGAGGCCGTCAAATTTCTGATCAATGTATGCCATGATGGAGTCGACCATTTTGTGGTCGTTGTTGTCGGTGCTTGGCTCCCCCACTTTCTTGGTACGGGCACTAACATATGGGATTTCAAACAAGCCTTGGGTCCACTCGGATTCCTCATTGTCATTAACCCCTTGTTCTTGGAGAGCTTGAGAAGCTTGGATTTCAATTGGTCGACCTCGGCCTCGTGGGCTTCCCTTTGATTGTCGACATGAGCTTGCCACAAGGCTTCTTTGGTTTGAGCCTCGTTGTTGAGAGTGGTGACTTGCTGTTGAAGAGTTTGGACCATGGCAGAAAGCTGTTCGAGAGTCATGGCGTTGTTGGCGCTGGTGTCACCGGTCATTGATGATGTAGAATCTGTTGGAGTGATCGGTTCACGGATAAGCCTGTTGGATGAATCCCTGTAGACGCGGAGAGTACCGATCGGACCTATAATTGGAGAAGTAGCCCTTGTCAGTCTTGGTTCACACTTTCGGTCCATGGAGAGGTAGAGAACACACAGTTGGGCACACGACTCGAACCACATAAGAAAAAGAGTTTTTTTTTTTTTTTTCATAAGTCGGAGGGACGGGGTCCCTTTTGGGGTTTCTAAGAAGATAATGAAATCGTCACACTAGTATATAGACCATCTCGCGGTCCCATATACTCATCGGATTCCATCACGTTTGTGAATCCTAGATGCCTCGGGATTAAACTAAATCAATGTAGTAAAGCATACATGCGGGCACGGATTTTTATTTTCGTCCAAAATGACCACTTTTGGGGACGGATTTTTATTGCGTCCGAATTAACAAGTTGGCATGTATGATTTGAAAACATTAGTTTAGGGAAATCTCGGTACATGAAAACCGACTTGGTCACGGAGTGTTAGACCCTAACTAGAATTGTGTGGTTTGTGCTCGGCTAAAGAGAGGCTTAAAGGTCACCCCCGGCATGTAGTCATGAACTACGCCACGGGCTGAGGTTTACCGCTTCGAAAGAGTCAAGGTCGAGTGGAGCTTGAAACTTTCTAGGACGGGCCTCAACGGGTTTGGGGTTGGACTTGTGCGACTCGATAGTGAGCAATTCATAGGAGCAATGTGCATGTAGTGTGAGGTCTATCACGTGACAAATTTTTTTTTTTTTTCTTTTGAAAAGAAAAGATAAAAAAAACGCGTAAGCACGTAAATTACAACTCCCGAATCACCCGTGTGACCGGTAAATAAACATGAAAATAAAACAGTCTGAAGGTCCAATTTTGTTCTGATGCAGGCAACTGTGCCCACACCCCACCATTCTGTTCAGTCTCTAAAACCTGTTCCTGTTCCGGAAATTGGCCCAGAAGCGCGCGCCTCGGGCTGGTGTTGTGAAAAGCGCGCGCTTGGCGCATTGTACATGGGAGGTGCCCACTTTTGGGCTGACTTGTCAGATTGTCAGAAACTTACGGAATTTGACATGGGACGCGCGCGCTTTAGACCACGAAGGTCCGAGGCGCACGCTTCTCACGTCAATTTCCAGAATGCCCAGAAAAGTGAATTATGAACAGAACACAAGTTTAACCCTCAAGCTGTCCCCAGCAGAGTCGCCACTGTAGATACCCCGGGGAGGGACCACGGCTTAGGCTAGAGCGCGCGGATCATCCTAGGATGTCTAATTTTGTTTTTAAGAGTCGCCACCCACGTTTTTGAGGAACGTAAGAAAACCTAATGTTTATGAGCCTAAGTTTGATTTACGAAAACAAAGATTCTTTGGGACGAGGGGTTCGGGGGTTAGGTTACGAAATGGGAAGTACTTAAACACCCATTTCGCCCGAGTAAAGTCGGTCTTGTTTGTTCACAATTCACTTTAAAGATAGATGTGTTCTTCCTATTTAAATGATGAGAAAAAGGGGTTTATTATTTAGAATGTAGGGAGATAACTCCTAGGCCACTTCAATGTAATGAAAGGGCCATTGGTGTCATGTCCCAAATGGTTTTTGGGTGATTGCACATTTGATTGAAGAAGAGAAGAATTAGAAGAAGAAGAAGAAGACAAGAGACGAACAAAGTCAAGGCATTTTTACCTATAATATCCTTCAAAGAGAGCCTCTTGAAAAGTCTTGAAGAAGAGGTTGAATACTTGGAGAATATCTTGAGTAAATTGCCTAGAGTTTTAATCCAAAGTCTAAAAAGAGGTCTCAAATCAAAAGTCCAAAAGAGGTCCCCTCCAATGATGGATTGGAGGGGTTTTTATAGTTGAAAATGGGGTGTTTTTGGAGCCAAACGGAGTCTCCAAGAAATCTTCCCCGGGCAAAATCATGTATAATGAGCAAGTGAGAGATTCTTGGGCAGAATCTGTAACTGACACGCCCCAGAAGCGCGCGCATCCCACCTAGGCGGCGGGTGGCGCGCGCGTCTGGCCTCAAGGGGCGGAGGCGCGCGACTCAGAAAGGCAAAATCTGACAGAATGGACTAGAAAGTTAGAACTGTTATTTAGTTTAGTCCCTGGACTTAACGTGGCCCGTCTAGAACTTAACAAAAGTAATAGGAACTAACAGAAAACACTTAAAAAAGGGGGAGAAACACAAAATCAAGTGTGCAATCGGGTGAGCGGTTCAAGGCGGTGTGTCTACAACTAGCTATCAATTCAAGGTGAAATAATCATGGTTAATCAACTTTTAATGTGACGTGTAGTCATTTACAAAACACTTTAACTTGTGTTTCAAAACCATGTGTTAAACATTAATGTAAGATATTAAGTCATATCACAAAAGTTGTAAACTAGGTATAAAATGGCGAAAACAATTTGCTAACATACAAAGCTATCAATTCAAGGTGAAATATCATGGTTAATCAATTTTTAATGTGACGTGTAGTCAATTACAAAACTCTTTAACTTGTGTTTCAAAACCATATGTTAACCATTAATGTATGATATTAACTCATATCATAAAGTTGTAAAATAGGTATAAAATGGCCAAAACATATTGCTAACATACTAAGCTATCAATTCAAGGTGAAATATCATGGTTAATCAACTTTTAATGTGACGTGTAGTCAATTACAAAACTCTTTAACTTGTGTTTCAAGACCATGTGTTAACCATTAATGTATGATATTAACTCATATCACAAAAGTTGTAAACTAGTTATAAAATGGCCAAAACATATTTCTAACTTACTAAGCTATCAATTAAAGGTGAAATATCATGGTTAATCAAATTTTAATGTGACGTGTAGTCAATTACAAAACTCTTTAACTTGTGTTTCAAAACCATGTGTTAACCATTAATGTAAAATATTAACTCATGTCACAAAAGTTGTAAATTAGGTATAAAATGGCCAAAACATATTGCTAACATACTAAGCTATCAATTCAAGGTGAAATATCATGGTTAATCAAATTTTAATGTGACGTGTAGTCAATTACAAAACTCTTTAACTTGTGTTTCAAAACCATGTGTTAACCATTAATGTATGATATTAACTCATATCACAAATGTTATAAACTAGGTATAAAATGGCCAAAAGATATTGCTAACATACTAAGCTATCAATTCAAGGTTAAATATCATGGTTAATCAACTTTTAATGTGATGTATAGTTATTTACAAAACACTTTAACTTGTGTTTCAAAACCACATTAATGTATGATATTAACTCATATCACAAAAGTTGTAAACTAGGTATAAAATGGCCAAAACATATTTCTAACATACTAAGCTCTCAATTCAAGGTGAAATAATCATGGTTAATCAACTTTTAATGTGACGTGTCGTTCCATAGAAAAGTCATTTAGTAATGTTATTAAACTATGTGTTAATACACCCTTAATGTATGATATTAACTCCTATCATAAATGTTGTAAAATAGGTCTAAAATGGCCAAAACATATTGATAACTTACTAAGCTATCAATTAAAGGTGAAATATCATGGTTAATCAACTTTTAATGTGACGTGTAGTCATTTACAAAATTCTTTAACTTGTGTTTCAAAACCATATGTTAACCATTAATGTATGATATTAACTCATATCACAAAAGTTGTAAAGTAGGTATAAAATGGCCAAAACATATTGCTGACATACTAAGCTATCAATTCAAGGTGAAATATCATGGTTAATCATCTTTTAATGTGACGTGTAGTCAATTACAAAACTCTTTAGGGAATCCTTGCTTGCCACATGTCGCGCTCTGATTGGTCATTCTCTTATTCAATTGGACAACTACCTTTGGCCACTTGCAGAATGGTGGTTGGCTCCATCAATCCCCCTTTTGAATTCTTTGATGTGAATGACTACAAATAACACTTCCGGTATTGGTTCCGCGGTCCCAACATGAAAGTTGCTTGAAATAATTTTGTGGTCACGTCCGTCTATCTGAAATATGTTTATAAGCAAGGGATGACAATAATATATTTTTAAATGCACATAATGGTCGATAAAGAGCAGTTCTAGGGGTGCGGGACCCGAAACGGGGCCCGCATCTCAAAAAATGAACTACATATCTGTTTACTCATTTTTTTCGCTCTGATTACGAATTTGAAGTCCGTTAATCCATTCGATGCATCGATAAGGCTCTTCTTAACAATATAGGGGCCCAACCATGGAGACTTCCATTTCCCTCGAGGGTCAACATAACTTGGTCTGAAAGCCTAGAGCGAGCACTCAAAAGGTCTATTCCGAACACCTATTTTATCAAGACTACTCAACGGTATATCTTCGGATGCTATGGTTGGGTCAGCCCCAGATGTCGGTTGAAAAAGCCCTATTTTTTCTTTCTGGTATCATCCCTCAATATTCTTGCTACTGAAGCCCCAGTATCTCTAAATGATCAACCTCAAATGTTGGTTACGGAAGCCCCAGTCATGTTATAGGACAAGCCCTTGAATCTAGCATATGAAGCTCTTGTTGCACTTGTCGTTTGGAGACAACTTCATGTTTTGGCATTTCAACCTCTGGGGCTTAACTGTTATTGAGAGTTTATCAAACATTCGATGCTTTGTTGTTGATTATAACACATGGATTTTGACATTCAATACTCCTTCTTTGGGGAATCAGCTGTCTTTGAGAGTTTTTCGGTGGGCACGGCCTTGAAATTTTTGAAGCATGAGCTTTGAGCATTGCGGCTCATACTTTCAATCCGATATGGAACTTTGTTCTGATGATCCACATATTAAGGGACCTGCTGTCTATGAGAGTTATCCCACATTCTTGATGTCCTTGATCTCGAGAGTTACTGAAGACCTCATCATTTCCTGAGTCCCTTCAAAGGATCAACTGTCAATGATAATTGTCATGTACCCTAGCATTTTGTCACCTGAATTTCCGTGTCACATGGAACAAACCATTCTCAACAAATCGTATTGTCTTGAAATCACATTCTTGCTTCTGAAGAAAACTCTAAGCTCTCGATATATAGCCCCAGTTTTGTGTTCATTCAGTCGAGATCACTTGCTGGCATTGAGATTTTGAGATCTAAAGAATAGCATTCCTTTGTCTCTTTTGCTGTGACAACTTGCAGGAATTGGTAGGGGAAGGCACGAGGCCAGTGTTTTGTGGAAGCAAGGGAAATCCCGGTGGGATCTCCGACATTGTGTTTGCGCATAAATGAGATGACAGAAGGATGAGTGTAGGGGGAAGCCCCTAGACTCGGAATAAGTATGCATACTCACACATTGGAATCAAAGACTCAAGACTTGAACAAGCGTTAATGGTCAAGTGCCTCAAAATCAAATGGACCCTTCTAGAATAAGATTAGTGTTTTAGTTTTGATTAGATAAGCTGGACAAATCATTTGAAAAAAAAAATTAGATCGTGACAAATTGACATGAGAACATCGTTGGGCAAGTGTTATGATTCGCGCCGCAGTTTGACCTCATTTGGTGAGAGGCCTTCGTCTTCACTGTTGTTGCGCTTTTGAATTTATTGCAATCTCTGGAGCCTATCTGACTTTTGGTTTCCAGGCCCCCTTAGTGTAAGGGGTTGATAGAACACGTTGGTCTCCAACAAAAGTCACCAATCGTTTTCGTTGATGGTACATTGTCCAAAGTCAAAAGATCGATATCTTCTTTAGTGCAGGATTGGCCTCGTATGTGCGGTGCTCCTTGAAACTGATGATGTCATAAGAGATTGTCTGACCCTCGGTCCATGTCTCATCTTCGTGTAACGAGTGATGAAGGCTTCAGTATGAATTTCCAACTGCTGTCGTTGAGGGCATACACATAAACGTGAAGTTTCGTGATATCTTTTCCAAAACAATTGAATTAAACAATAAAGCAAATGGAATATGTACAAGAATAAAATAAAACAATGCTTTTCTTCTTCTTTTTTGTTCTTTTTTTTTTTTGCACTCAAGAAGAAACATAATAACTTCTGAAACATAACAATTTTTACAAGACACAAATTTACAAAATGCGAGAATTTACAATGCATCATACATTAAAAGAAAATTGCTGACACTTGCACTGGCATAGGCGTGATAATCTTTGGCCTTTTCCATTTGATTGGCCTCTCTGAACATACCTTTGATTGCTCCCTGAAATCTTCGTTTGTCGGGTGACTTTGTCGATTGCCTTTGTGAATTTCGTTGATTGCCTTCGGCCCTAGTTCTCATCTAAATTAATCACAGTCTAAAATTTATTCAGATTTCATTGATTGCTTTTAATTAAGTGAGATTAATTGTTTACAGGACCAGATCTACAAGATACGCGATTAAGAAGGCACTTGGTTGTAAGGCAAGTTCATTGACTGAAAACCTACTCCCTCCGTCCCACTCGAATTAGGATTCTGGGTCAATCTAATTATACTTTGACCAATAATTTGAAGAAAAATAATGATGCTAATAAAAATTTTAAAATTTTTATTGTATCACGGTTACTAATAAATTCAATAACTGTTTTTAGATTTTCATTAAGATAATTATTTTTCTTTAAATTATAGGTCTGTGACATGGGTCTCAGTGGTTTTATAAGTCTGTGATATGGCTCTTTGTATTTTTATAGGTCTCTGACATGGGTCTCAATGTTTTGATAGGTCTGTGACATGACTCTCAGTGTTTTTATAGGTCTGCGACATGGGTCTCATTGTTTTTATAAGTATGTGACATGTCTCTTAGTGTTTTGATAGGTATGCGACATGACTTTCACTGTTTTTGTAGGTATGTGACATGACTCTCAGTGTTTTTGTAGGTCTGAGACATGGCGCTCAGTGTTTTATGGGTCTACGACATGGCACTTGGTGGTTTATAGGTCTTTTACATGGTTTTAAATGTTTTTATAGGTATGTGATATGTTTCTAAGTGTTTTTATGGATATGTGACATGTCTCTCAGTGTTTCTGTAAGTATATGACGTGGTTCTAAGTGTTTTTATAGATCTGAGATACGTCTCTCAGTGTTTTTATAGGTCTGAGACACTTGTCTCAGTGTTTTTATAGGTTTGTGACATGGTTCTCAGTGTTTTTATAGGTATGTGACACGTCTCTCAGGGTTTTTATAGGTCTGAGACATGACTCTCAGTGTTTTATATGTCTGTGACATGTATCTCAATGTTTTTATAGGTCTGCGACACGGCTCTCAGTGTTTTTATAGGTATGAGACATATCTCTCTGTGTTTTTATAGGTCTGCGATATATCTCTTAGTGTTTTTATAGGTCTACGACATGACTGCCAGTGTTTTTATAGGTATGTGGCATGACTCTTAGTGTTTTTATAAGTATGAGACATGTCTCTCAGTGTTTTTAAAGGTCAGTGACATGTCTATCAGTGTTTTTATAGGTCTACGACATGATATATTGACAGTGTTTTTATAGGTATGTAGCATGACTCTCAGTGTTTTTATAGGCATGAGACATGTCTCTCAGTGTTTTTATAGCTTTGTGACATGATTCTCGGTGTTTTTATGGGTTTGGGACATTGGTCTCATTGTTTTTATAGGTATGTGATATATTCTAAGTGTTTTTATGGGTCTGAGATATAGTTCTAAGTGTTTTTTGTAGGTATGTGTTATGGTTCTAAGTGTTTTTATTGGTATGTGATATGGTTATGAGTGTTTATATAGGTCTGTAATATGGTTCCAAGTGTTTTTATAGGTATGTGATATGGTTCTAAGTGTTTTTATTGGTATGTGATATGGTTCTAAGTGTTTTTATAGGTCTGTGATATGTCTCTAATTGTTTTTATAGGTATGTGATATGGCTCTCAGTGTTTTTATAGGTCTATGGTATGACTTTCAGTATTTTCATAGGTCTACGGTATGACTTTCAGTGTTTTTTTATAGGTCTGAGGCATGACTCTCCGTGTTTTTATGAGTCTGAGACATGAATCTCAGAGCGGGATGAAAATATGATCTGAAAATATCGTCTGGAAATGGGAAGCACCCTAATAATGGGTAGAAAGGGGTATTCTCGGCTATTTTTGTCTTTTGGGTTTTTGAGCAATTAGAAAAATATTGTTCTTTCTTTAGAAATAAAAGTTAGAATAAAGGGCTTTTAAGAAAATGTCTCTATATTAAACTAATCCAAATTCTTTTTAGTTTATAAAAAAGGACTCAAAAAATTAGTAGTAAATAGAAAATATGAGAAATAAAATAAATCTAAGGAATAAATTGACCAATTGAGGAACTAGTATCTAGTGAAACGATCTCATACATTCATAATGCTGACAAGGCATGACTTTCTATTTATTATTTTTCGAAAGGAGGCATGACTTTCTATTTATGTATCTCCAGATTGAAAAAATTTATCTTGTGAACCAATCATACTAATACAAATAATATAAGACAAAAACTTGTGTGAGAACACTCCAACCCGTCTCATGGGTGAGACGGGTCATTTTTTTGACCCATTACCCGACCCACAACCCTGCCACGTGGCAGCCCCTCATTGGCCCAATTTTTTTTATTTTTTTTATTTTTTTTAAATTTTTATATTTTTTTTTTTTTGGTTTTTTTTCGGTTTGTGAAAAGTAATAGTTACCATCTCTTAAAGTAATAGTGTTATTCCTATGTTTTATTCGTTTGCCAAAAGTAATACTTATTATAACTAAAATGTAACAAACGTGTTATTTATATGTAATAGTATTTGTAAATAATTGTAATACATATGTATAGATATCTATTTGTTTTCAAACAATAAGTTACAATGGGGTCAAATTTATCATGATACATGTAAAAGTATTACATTATCTATAGAAATCTGTTACAATTTCGTCAATCAAAGTGTTACATTTACTTGTATAAACTTACTATTACATTCATATACATAAGTTATTACTTTTCAAATGGGTAAAAACGAGCTTTTGTTTTTTTAAAACAAGTATTACGTTTACTTATGAACAATGTTACTTTAAGAGATGGTAACTATTATTTTTTGCTAAACCACTGAAAAGCCGGAAAAAAAAAAATATAAAAACTCAAAAAATAAAAAAAAAAAAATCGGCCAATGGTGGGTTGCCACGTGGCGGTTTCGGCCCATGGGTCATGGGAGACCACCTCATAATATAATGTGGTGTGTCACACTCAATATTTATTCTGAAATGTGGTAGGTGAGAAATAGGTCATTTGTTTCAAATAAATACCCTAATGATGGTAGGGCTTCTCCATCAGGATTCACTTGCCGTCACCCATGCTACATCTCTGCCGCTCTCTTCTCTCTCTCTCTCTCTCCCTTTCTCTATCACAGTCAAACGCTTTCTTGCCCTTGTCCAACGCCTTACAACCTATCGAGTAAGTTACTTCCCAACCTGCACATATTAATTCTGAATTAACTTGTTTAGATCATTTTTCTAAAATAATTTTGATAACAAATTTTATACAGAAATTTTCGTCTCTTGCTTTGATACCACAATTGGTTCTGAATTAACTTGTTTCTTGCTTTGATACTGTATTTCTAAAATAATTTTGATAACAATTTTACACCAAAATTTATTTTCTTGCTTTGATACTGTTTTTCCTTATTAATTCATGAATAACAATAGACACTTATTTAGGGCTAGATTTATGCATCTGCATCTTTATGAACAAAAATTGATTGAATGATTTTTACACGGTTGCAAAGTTTGATTAGTTTTCAGGATTGGATGTGTTGATAGATTGATTTATTTATTGTATTTTTTATTAGTAAAAAATATTCATTTATATTGAAACAGTAACTTTTGGCAAATCGATGTCAGTTTCCTAATTTATTTTTCTTTTAAATTTCATATCATCTATAAGGTTCTAATTCAAAATGCTTTTATGTTTTTCGGGTTTGTATTTCCATAATTCCAGGAAAGCCTTAATAACCATCATTATGATGATGATAGTGCCGCTGTAGAGATGGTGGCAAGGGTGAGAAATTAATTAGATTTTCCATCTGCAAAATTTGGATTTGGATCTACTTGTTTAAATGACATCTAAAATTATTTACAACAGAGTAATTTATATGTAATAGAAACATTATCAATTACTATTTTTTAAAGTTTTATAAAGATAAATTATTTAAATGTTAGTCAAAGTTCAAGTAGGTTTGACCAAAAGACAAATCTTTTATTTTAAACTAATCCAAATTCTTTTTAGTTTATAAAAAAGGACTCAAAAAATTAGTAGTAAATTGAAAATATGAGAAATCTAAGGAATAAATAGACCAATTAAGGAACTAATATCTAGTGAAACGAACTCAAACATTCATATATAATGCTGACAAGGCATGACTTTCTATTTATGTATCTCCACATGGAGAAAATTTATTTTGTGAACCAATCAAAATATTACAAATAATATAATGTGGTGTGATGGTGTCACACTCAATATTTATTCTGAATGTGGTAGGTGAGAAATAGGTCATTTGTTTCAAATAAATACCCTAACTGAAAGGCCCTGTTTAACTAAATGAACAGATTAATTAAAACTTGGACAGCTAACTGTTTGAGGTTAGCTGTTGAGAAATAAATTAATAAAAAAAATGTGCAGCGTAATATAAATAAATAAATAAATGAAAGGACAATGTGTATGTGTGTGCTAGTGTAGAGACAAGAGTGTACACGGTATTTTAAAGTGGTTCAGAGGCAAAACCCTTCTCTTACATCCACCCCCACTGTTGGAACACTGAGATCAATCCACTATAATATTCTCTTCAATAAAAGTTACAAGAATTGATAAGGCAAGTTCCTTTGAACCCCCTCTACTTAATTGTCACTTCAATTAAGGTTGCTTCTTTCAAATCGAGAAAAAGAAAATAAAAATGATCACAAGTGTGTTTACAAAAGAAAATAGCTTGGCCGTTAGCTGGCTGTAAATGGGTTGTAACTGGGTGCAAAGAGGCACAATATTTGCAGGGGTATTTGCAAGTATTTAAGACTGCAGAGTGAAAGTACAGTGAAGCTACAAAGGATTGTAAGGGACTAAAAATGGTGTAGAGGGTCTGAAAAAGGTTACTTAACAACATGCCAGTATACTCCTTTATATAAGGGAAGGGATAGAGCCATTGGGGGACAAGGGTACAATAGTAGCCGTTTGGGGAACAAAGGTACGGAGAAGTAATGGTTCCCTTTGACTTTGACTAAATGTTTGATGTTCCACTGTATACAGGTTATCAAGGGTAGAGAAGATGTATTCACACTTGAACAAGCTTCAATATGAGTTATTCCAATGACAGGTAATATTGGAATAATCATTCTTCAAGGATTTGATGACGTGGAGATAGCTGTTGAAGAAGATCTGTCTTAGTTGTTGAGACAGGGGAGCTTAGCTGTTGGGCTTGTAGGTCCTTAGCTGTTAAAGCTTATTTGTATTTATCATCTTGATAATTCATTTGAGGTAGAGGGAGTCTGTAATAGGTAGTTATTCCGTTTATTGGATGTATAGATGATAGGTAGATCATGTAATGATTTGACTGTTGGCTTGAGTGGAAACAGGGCAGCTTAGCTGTTGGGCTTTATCTTGGGTTGCCTGTGTTCAGGTCTTTTGTATACATCATATAATCAATGGATTGATTATTTATTTATCAAAACATATTTACTATGATTAATTGTGAGTTAAACATAGTGAGGTACTAACAATTTCCCCATTTTTGGTAAATAAATAAAGGTTTTGATTATGTACCTGCAAGTATAAGTGCTAATGGAATAAAAAACCAATGAAGAGAAATTCTTCTTGATAAAATTTCTTGGCAAACAAACTGTTAATACAAGCTAAAAAGTACTAAAGGAAATAATTAAAAAAAATTGTTCTGAACAGCTATTCAAAAATAAAGAAAGGCAAACCAACTGATTTTACTCCTAGCTAGGCATTTTTGGTTCTCTCCACTTCTTTAAGCTCTTGAAGGAGTGCAACTCTTTTCACTGGTTCATTTCTTCTGTAGAACAATTCATTGTTCCAGTCAAGACCCATCAAGTTATTGTACTGGAAATATTGGTCTTGTATGGCTAGCAACAGATCTTTAGTGAGAACTAGTTGATTGTAGAGAAGCCTTGGACCAATCCAAGCTTGCAGTTGCTGAGGAGATATGGTCTCATCAGATGGTGAAACCCCCATTGAGTATTCCTTATACAGAGAGGCAGGTCTCTTGTTGGTGGCTTTGGAAGGCTTGCTAGTAGGAGGAGCTTGGAAGTAGGAGTAAATGGATGCCTGTGATGGTCTTGGAGGCAGGGGATGGCTGCTGGGAGGAGGAGAAGGGAAAACTGTTTGGGTTGGCTGTTCAGGAGATGGAGGGATTGGATTATCACCTCTTTGAATTATGAATTCAGAAATATTATCAAGATTTTTGAGAAGGGAGGATTTGAGTTGTCTTATGAGGGTTGAATTTGAAAGGATCAAAGTTTGAGGAAAGGTTATCAAGCTTTGATCTGGAATTTTTATGGAATACAGGAGGAGGTGGAGGAAGGTGATGGGGATAAACAACAGAGATGGGAAAGAGATTCTTGACAATTAACCCAATTATGCAGCCCTTCTTGGATAACAGAGTCCAAAAGATGGACTGAGCATATTGAATGCAGAGGGCATACACAAGAGAGGAAGGAGTGTAAAGGCATTCCTGAAGATTATTAGAAATGAGATGGGAGAAAACAAGTTCCCATTAAGCAAGATTTGAAAAATTGAGGGGATTAGGTAGTTTCGGAGCAGAGAAGAGGAAGCAATATTGATTAGTTATTATGAACTTCTTCCACTCTTCATATGCATAAAAGAGTTGGCCCCCAATATTCCTTGCATGAACACTCATATGTATTTTGGTCATTTCCCAGGGATTGGGGAGATTATGAGGGTTAAGAAGAGGAGGGAGAATGGGAATATACTAAAGCTTATTGTGAGCTTGTTGGACTGTTGGGATAGAGAAATCTATGTCACAATCAAGAACCCAGAAGCTAGGAGTAGTCATGGAAGTGTCTAGGTCAATTTGAGACTTAGGAGTGGATATAGAGGGAGGGAAAGCTTTTGAGTCAGGCTGGGGAGTAGAAGATCCAACTTGACCTTGAGATTGTCTAGCTTCTCTAATCCTCATGAAATCAAAGGCCTTGAGGGCCTCATCTAAGGAATATTTAGTAGAAAGCTGCTCAAAAAGGGTTGATGTATCCTCATCAGACAGATTAGACACAGACTTGTCTTTGATAAACTCAATGATTTGAGGGTTGAGAATAGGAATGACAGAAGGTTGATCAGGAGATATAGGAGGTGGGGAGGCTTGATATTGAAGGAAAGGAGAAGGTTGAGTCTCAGCTGTTGGGATGAACTCATGAACAGGAGAGTTCTCCATTGACCTGACAGGGATGTCTGGACTAGGTGAGTTCCCCTTAAGGGTTCAACAGGAGAGATGGTTTGAGAGGTAAGATCAAGGATTCCTTTAATGACAGCAACATGATCTGAACTGGAAGTCAGATTGGGAGAGGGAGGGGATGCTTGTCTTTTCTTTTGGGAGAAGAAGAGGGAGATCTCATACGTCTTATTTTTACTATGAATTGACCAGCAGAGGAAGATGAAGATGTTACCTTGTCTGTTGGATCAACTGTCTTAGCTGCTGGGAGATCCTGCTAAGCTGTTGGCATAGCTTGATCAGGTGGTTCTCTACCATGCTTGGCTTTTCTGATCTCTTCAATTTGTTGTTTGAAGAGATAGCTGGACATCAAACTCTTCTTCATCAATATCCATTACACCACTGGAGCCACTTGCTTTCTTAACTTCAGACTCTCCTTCACTCACTGTTGCTTCATCATCAACATAAATCTGACTAGCCTTGCTATCAGCAGCTTTACCCTTTCCCTACTTACAGTGGTTTGTTCATGACTATCACCAGGTAATGAGGAGGTTTGAGAGGTGGATTTAGTTGACTCATTGGAAGTTGAGGAGGTTGAGGAAGAGGGAGGTTCATCATTCTTGTTCTTCTTTCCTTTGCCTTTGACAGCTATGGATTTCCTTCTTGGAATAGTCTTGGCTGTGCCTCTAGTAGCCATTCTTGTTGCTGGAGCTTCATCAGGTCCAGGCTTAGCTGTTGGGACCCTTTTGGATGCCTTATATATTGAAGGTTTGGCCTTGGAGAACTTAGCTGTTCCCTCTTTAGAACCTTTTAGAGGGATAGTTTTCTTGTCAAACCTTTTGGAGGTACTAAGGGGAACTAGTTCAAGCCACTTGGTGTTGAGGATTGTAGGGAGGTCACTGAACTTCTTTGCTAGAATCCCACTCATGAATCTAAACAGATTAGGTTTGGTGGATCTCACAAAAGGTTTGTGGAGAGATGGAGAAGTGGCAAGATTGAAATTTTCAAGCATCACTGTGCACCAATTCACTTTCCTTCTAATCAGACCAAGGGCAATCTTCCATTCTGAAGAGCTCAGCTGGTCCAAGGAAGATTGTTTCCACACATTCCTTTGATAAGCACATCACTGAGGGCTGAATTGTTGATGGACAAGTTCTTCTTCAAGATTGATTTGTTCTTGACAGAGTCATAGTCAATGCCTTCTTGACCAGTAAATTGTTGGTAGAGGACATTGAATGTTGAGTCCAACTCTTTGCTCCAAACATTGGTTACAAGGCTTCTGTGATTTGAGATGCCATAAGTTGTATGAACATATTCAGGTTTGATGATCATTGTGACATTTTGGAAGACACATCAAATATAGCTATCTTTTAGCCTAGTTCCAATTCGATATACCTCAGAACAAGCATTCTTAAGAATTGGATTCTGAGCAGTTAACATGTTGAGAAGGCCATTGTTTTCTAGTATTTCTTTGACGTAAGTTCCTACTTAACTTTCAAAGAAGTCATTTTCGATGTAGTATCCATGGGATTCTTCAGGGAGAGCCATTGATTTCAAAGAAATGGGCGAAGAGAAAACAGAGGAATTTAGGGTTTGAAACAGGGGATGTGAAGTCGATGAGAAATTCGAAGGGATTTTATTGTTTCTGCTTAATGAGGGGTATTGATAGTAAATGGATCATGGTTTAGAAGGTGGGGACAATGGTTATATTTTGGGAGAGAGGGGCGACGTGGGGATGTAAAGGTAGTCGTTAAGGTGAAGTGACAATTATCCTCTTTTACTATTTAAGTGAACAGTAAATAGAATGGAATTAAATGGTATATCATTTATTTCCAGAAATAGTGGGCGGCTATTTAAGGAAAGTAAGGGGCTAAATATAACATAACACACTACAAAATTAATTTTGACCATCACTTCTCAGAATTGCCACACTTTTGTACCAATAGTATAGATTTGGTGGTCAAGTCAGTCGATATTTTGGACATAAACTTTGCTCAACAACTAAGTCTATGCTCATACCCTATCAAGGACCAACATAAATTCCTTGTGTATATATAGAATATGCACTTAGATGTTTAATCCACACTAAGTTTTCTCTTTGGTCTTAGCAGTAGACTACATACTCAGTTTATTTTCTAAGAAAATGGGGAGACTTTCTTTTAAGTTTAATCCAAAAAAAGATGGCTCAAACTGTTAAGACATTGATCTTTACAGTTCCAACTGGTGAGAAAACAGATAGAGAGAGATTTGAAAGAGAGTATAGGTCATATACCATACAGAATGATCATCAGATATATGAGGAGGTTGAACAGCTTCCTCTAGATCACCCTTTGAAGTATAGAGAGGTGAAAGAGAGAGAGAAGAGAAAAAGAGATTGGGAGTATGAAAAGGAAGCTATAGAGAAGTTAGAGAGGGAGAGATTGGCTCAACTTAAAATAGTTGAGGGAAAAGGAAAGGAGAAACAGGTAGAGGAGAGGAGTAGTATAAAGTTGTTTGGTCAGAATATGAGAGTAGGAAAGGAGAGAGCAGCAAAGCAAGTGCTGCACAAACTGAAGTCCAAGGGTCCATTCCCTTGGGGACTTAATGATGAATGGAGTTTAAAGGTCCATGATAAGGACATTAGAAGGAAGGCTGTTAGGGAAACCATGTTTTGAGGCCATTTACATTGAGGGAGCTGATGAGTCAGGAGGATAGGTTAGCTGTTCAGGCCAAAAAGTGTCTGTTACTGAACAGCCAAGGGTTTATGCCCCAGTGACAAGGATTCTTTGTCCATTAGCATGGCAGTGCTGGAGGGAGGGGGTGATAATTTCCATGGGTCCAGCAGTCTCCATCAACTACTCACACTCAGCTGTTTAGGCAGTACTTGAGGTGTTGTAGTCTTGTCCAGGTCAATGAGGGCAATGATGGTGGACCTTCATCTCACATGGCTATGATAGCCATGAGAGCATCCAAACCTCAGGTATCTTTAGCTTTATGTCTCCCTTGGATGACTTTTCCTCCTTATGATGCTGTTGAGGAGTGGTGGCCAAGAGCCATGGGTCCACCTTTGCAGTACTCAGTTACTGCCATTGATCCTTTCATTGAAAGGCATCCTGTATGGCTGGAGAGGTATGGAGAGATAAGTCAGTCTGTACCTGCAAGGCCATATGGAGAGGAGAGAGGCAGGAAGCATCTGGGAAGGGTCTGGATCAATTTGGAAGCAAGTGTTATGAGAGGAACAGGGTGAACAACTAAGTTAGTTAGTTAGCTGTTGAGAAAAAGTTTTTGTATCTTTTTTTTTTTTTTTGATTTTGGAAGGGGTAGGTCTACCAAGTTCCACAGGGGTAGATATGTTAAGGAATAGTTTCAAACCATATGATGTAAACAGGCCATCATATGGTTGTCCTTGAATAGAGATCTATTTAGGTTAGCTGTTGAAACAATATAAACAGCTAACCATGCTCTTTGTACTAGTTTAAAGTTTATAAAATAATTTTCAGTTAATCCCTTTTACTTAGGCAAGTTAATCATTCCTAACATTGCTCTCAAAGTTCAAACCTCTTTTCATCCATAGCTTTAGTTAGTATGTCAGAGACATTATCCTCAGTACCAACTTTGGCTAAATTGATATTTCCCTTTTCAACATGATTTCTAATGAAGTGGTGTCTTACTTCAATGTGTTTGTTTTAGAGTGTTGAACAGGATTCTCAGTCATAGCAATTGTACTTGAATTGTCACAGAATATAAGAATACTAGTGACATTTATGCCAAAGTCTTGTAGTTGACTTTTTAAATACAGAATTTGTGAACAGCAGAGACCAGCTGCAACATACCCAGCCTCAGCTGTTGAGGTTGCAACTGATGTTCGCTTTTTGCTAGACCAAGATACAATTCTTGATCCAATGAATTGACATCCATCACTTGTTGATTTTCTGTCCAGATTACATCCAGCATAATCTGAGTCAGTAAAGCCAATTAGTGAGAATGGAGATTCATTAGGATACCACAAGCTATAATCAGGAGTTCCTTCTAGATATCTCAAAATTCTTTTAACAGCAGCAAGGTGATATTCTTTGGGATTGGCTTGAAACCTTGCACAGAGACATAGACTGAACATAATGTCAGGTCTTGAGGCAGTAATATGTAGGAGGGATCCTATATAGCTTCTGTAAAGTATTTGATCAACACTTTAACCATCAGTGTCAGCATGAAGTTTTGTGGTAGTAGACAGAGGTGTCTTAGCTGTTGAGGCATTCTGCATATCAAACTTCTTTATCATGTCTCTGGTGTACTTGGCTTGGTTAATGAAGATTCCATCCTTCATTTGTTTGACTTGAAGACCTAGGAAGTAGGTGAGTTCTCCAATCATACTCATTTCAAACTGTTTTTGCATAAGATCCCCAAATTCTTTGCAAAGGTCCTCATTTGATGATCAAAAAATAATGTCATTTACATAGACCTGAATGAGTAAGGTGTCATATCTTACTTTTTGATGAACAGAGTGTTGTCAATATGACCTTTGGTAAATCCTTTATTGAGAAGGAAATTAGACAAAGTATCATACCAAGCTTTAGGTGCTTGTTTCAGGCCATACAATGCTTTGTCCAACTTGTATACATGGTCTGGGAACTTGGGGTGTTCAAATCCAAGAGGTTGAGCAACAAACACTTGTTCATTAAGTAATCCATTCAGGAATGCACTCTTGACATCCATTTGAAATACTTTCATCTTTTTGAAAGATGCAAAGGCTAGGAATAGTCTTATGGCTTCAAGTCTTGCTACAGTGGCAAAATTTTCATCATAGTCTATTCCTTCTTCTTGTCTGTATCCCTGAGCAACAAGTCTTGCTTTGTTTCTCACTACAGTACCATCTTCACTCATTTTATTTCTAAATACCAATCTGGTGCCTATGACAGTTTGATTTCTGGGTTTCGGAACAAGCTTCCAAACTTTATTCCTTTCCAATTGTTCAAGTTCTTCTTTTATAGCCTCTATCCAGTCTGCATCTTGAAGGGCTTCATGGATCTTCTTGGGTTCTATTTGAGAAATGAAGGCACTCATGAAGATATCATAGTGAGGAATTCCTTCAGGAATGGTTTCTTTTTGAATAGGAATGGAAATGAAAAGGTTCTCATCATTGACAATGGGGATTGGAGTGGAGATTTGAGAAGGAATTATTTGACAGCTAACAGTTTCATCTTGGCTGTTGGGAAGAGGAAAGTTGTTGGGAGTGGGTAAGCTGTTGGGAGTATCTTTGGGCAGAAAATAGGGAAGAATGGTGTTGTTTTCATTTGAGGAAGAAGGATTGTTGATTATGGGTGATGGTTTTGGAAGGTTGTCAGAATTTCCAATGCTTTCATAAAAATCACACAAGTCAGTATTGCTTTGATTATTGTTTTCATCAATGTCAACATGAATTGATTCATCTACAACCAGTCTTCTCTTGTTATATACTCTGTAGGCTTTGCTAGTGTTGGAGTAACCAAGAAAGATTCCTTCATCACTCTTGGAATCAAACTTATCTAGGTTACTCTTCCCATTGTTGTGAATGTAGCATTTGCTTCCAAATCCATGAAAGTAGGATATGGTAGGGACCTTTCCATTCCACAACTCATATGGGGTCTTCATATGATACTTGTTGATAAGAGTTTTGTTCTGTACATAAACAGCAGTAGTTACAGCTTCACCCAAAAGTATTTAGGAAGATTGTGTTCTGACAACATTGCTCTTGCTGCTTCACAAATGGTCCTATTCTTTCTTTCTGCAACTCCATTTTGTTGAGGAGTTCTTGGAGCTGAAAAGTTGTGATCAATCCCTATTTGATTATAATAAGTGTCAACTCTAGTGTTCTCAAATTCAGTTCCATGATCAGATCTTATCCTTTAGATAGACAAGCCTTTAAAGTTCTGAACTTTGTTGAACAGCTGAGTGAGATTATTCAGTATATCACTTTTGGATTCAAGAAGAATGATCCAAGTGATCTTGTGTAGTCATCAACAACTACAAGGGAGTATCTCTTTCCACCTAGAGATCTGGTTCTAATAGGGCCAAAAAGGTCCATATGAAGGAGATCAAGAGGTTTGGATGTGTCCAGTCTGGTTTTAGCAGAAAAGGATGTCTTCTTTTGTTTTCCACATTGACAGGCTCTGCATAACTTGTCTTTCTTGAAAGGAATTTTGGGAAGACCTTTGACAAGGTTGGAGATGGATAACTTGGAAATGGTTTTGAGATTTAGGTGAGCAAGTCTTTTATGCCACAGCCAAGACATATCTGATTGGCTGTAGGTTAATAGACAATGAGCAGTAGAGGTTTGAACAACTTCAAGGTGGAGGCAGTAGAGGTTCTTCTTTCTAACTCCTATTAGAATAACCTTGATGTTTTTGTCTTTGACTTGGCACTGGTTCTTTGTGCAGATAACATGATAACCTTTGTCATAAATTTGACTAATGCTAATCAAATTGTGTTTAAGGCCTTCAACATAAGATACATCTGTAAAGATGATCTCCTTGGTCACTAGATTGCCTGATCCTTTGACTCTTGCTTGAGAATTGTCACCAAATGTAACATTGGGACCATTCTTTGGAGTTAGCTGTTGAAGCCATTCCTTGTTGTAAGTCATGTGTCTGCTACATCCACTATCTAAGTACCAAATTCCTTTATTAGATTCCTACAAAATAAAATTAAAAATTATGGTACCCTTTATTATTTTTTGGTCCAAAGGATTAGACTTTCTTTGGTACCCTAGCCTTGCCACTTGATCTTTTTTTGAAGAACTGGTTAAGGGTGTTATAGTAGGACATGATTTTCATCTTTTAGGGTGTCAATGTCAAGGGTTGAGGGGAGTTATATAGGTGTCCAGTATTGTATGGGCTTTGATTGTAGTTTGGTTGATGAAATTGAAATTGCTGTCTAGGGTTTTGTGAGTGGTATGAAGATCTAAGAGAGGAATTTTATGACTGATAGGCATGGCTTTTCCCATTGGAATATTGCCAGTTTTGTCTAGGTTGCCTAGAGTGCCTCTACTGTCTGGCATGTCTTAGCTGTCCAGTTTGCCTTGGCTGTTCAGCTTGTCTTGGCTGTTCATCTTGTTTTGGCTGTCTGTCTTGTCTAGGCTTTCTAGGCTCCTGCTCTTTCTTCCCTTTTTGAGATTGAATATCAGCAGTACTAGTGGAAGCATGAGAATTAGGAATTGTAGGAGAATCCACTTTTAGTTTACCCTTTTTGTTTCCATTACTCTTCTTTTTATACACATCTTCCTTTGTTTGAATAGGGTAAGATGGTTTCTTGGTAGAGAAGGTATTGAGGCTTTGTAGGACCATAGTCTCAACAGTTCTATTACCAGTAGGTGGAGTATAGATTTTGAGTGTGGGATTGTTTGCTCCTATTCCAGATCTGTCCCTAGGATGTCTTTGATTAAAGTTATACATGAATAAAGCATTGCTTGATTTGTTCCAAGAGTTAATTTTGCTTTTAAAGCATTATTTTCCTCCTTCAAGGTACTCATTTCCTGTTCATTATCCTTTTAGGACTTAGAACAGTCAGTCTTAGCTGTTGAGCTAAGTATGTCATATTCAAGTTTTTACATTTTTCCTCTAGATCCTTTTTGGTGTTTCAAGGTTAGTGTTTAGGGATTTGAGAATTTCAATGGTTTTTTATTGCTCAAGGTTTTCAGTGATGAGGGTAGCAAAGCTAGAGTCTTGTTTCTTCTTTGAATTAACATGGTGCAAACTAAATTTTTAAATCCATCAATGTTAAGATAATTAAAGTTATGTACCTCTTTAAGTTCTTCAGCAGCAGCTAAGGCTTCAAGGCCCTCTTCATTATCTGAGTCTTCACATTCCTGTGCAACCAAACACAGTAGTGCTTCTTCTTCCTCATTATCTGAGTCAGATGAATCAAATTCTTCATCACTAAACCTAGAGGAGTCAGCAAGCATGACTTGTTCTTTATTTTTGTCATTTTTAGCCTTGACACAATTGTAGCAATTGCATCTAGAACTGTGAATGACTTCTTTAGAATAGGTCAATTTTTTTGAGTGTTCTCTTGGTTTCTTGGGTTCTTTGCAGTCTGCAGCATAGTGATCTGGTTTACCACAGTTGTAACACTCAATGTTCTTTTTAACAACTTCTTGAGTTGAGTTGGATGGTGAAGGACTGTATCTTCTATCAAAAGCTTTCTTTTGATGTTTCATGGCATTTCTGACAGCCATGGAGATAAAGCTTGGGATGTCTTCTTGAGAGATAGGTTTAGATTCTTGTCTAGGAGTTATGTTCAGTTTTTGTAGGACATTGATAACAAGGGTGTCAATGTCCTGTTGGGAGAACTATTTATGGGTTTGCTCTTGAGCTACAAGGGCAAGAGTTTGAGATATGGTGGATGCTAGTTGAATTTTAATCATTCCTTCAAGTTCATGGGCTTCAAGTTTACCAAAGTATTGTTCTATGGTCATACTACTCCATTCAGCTCCTTCTCTAATGGGAAGGGCTACTTTCTCATATTCTTGAGGAAGATTAGAGTATATTTTTAAGCAAAGGTCAGATTGTTCAAAAGTTTTGCTATGGTTTGAAATGGCTCTTACAAGGTCTTCAAATCTTGGTCTTGCAGCACTCACTTTCTCTCCAGGATAGAATTTGAAGTTGTCTAACTGTCTTAATAAGTTATAAAGATTTTGAGTTCTAACACTGGTGTGTTTAGTGAACTTAGTGTTAATTAGTTCCCATGCTCCTTTAGCACTTGGTACTTTAGCTATTTCTTGAGCTAGGGAGTCATTCACACTTTTCTGCAGAATATTCTTAACTTTTATGTTAGCAGTCATAAGTTGTCTTTGAGCATCAGTCCAGTCATCAGGAGATTTGATTTTGCTACCTCCTCCATTAACTTCTGCTTGGGTGGGAGGTTCAACTTCATTTTTTAAGACATACCAGTTCCATATGCTATTAGCATCTAGATAGGTTTTAATTTTTGAGGAATAAATCTCAAAAGATCCACAATCATCAACGTGTGGAATGTCCTTTTCATTGTTTCTTCTTGTTTGAGGCATGGTGGGTTGAATGGATCTTTCACAAGTTGTTAGACTCTATATGGTGAATCCAAGCTCTGATGCCAATTGAAAGGCCCTGTTTAACTAAATGAACAGATTAATTAAAACTTGGACAGCTAACTGTTTGAGGTTAGCTGTTGAGAAAAAATAAATAAAAGAAATGTGCAGCGGAATATAAATGAATAAATAAATTAAAGGACAAGGTGTGTGTTAGTGTAGAGACAAGAGTGTACACAGTATTTTAAAGTGGTTCAGAGGCAAAACCCTTTTCTTACATCCACCCCCACTGTTGGAACAGTGAGATCAATCCACTATAAAATTCTCTTCAATAAGAGTTACAAGAATTGATAAGGCAAGTTCCTTTGAACCCCCTCTACTTAATTGACACTTCAATTACAAGTGTGTTTACAAAAGAAAATAGCTTGGCTGTTAGCTGGCTGTAAGTGGGTTGTAACTGGGTGCAAAGAGGCACAATATTTGCAGGGGTATTTGCAAGTATTTAAGACTGCAGAGTGAAAGTGCAGTGAGGCTACAAAGGATTGTAAGGGTGTAAAAATGGTGTAGAGGGTCTGAAGGTTACTTGACAACATGCTAGTATACTCCTTTATTTAAGGGAGGGGATAGAGCCGTTGGGGGACAAGGGTACAATAGTAGCCGTTTGGGGAACAAAGGTACAGAGAAGTAATGGTTCCCTTTGACTTTGACTAAATGTTTGATGTTCCACTGTATACAGGTTTTCAAGGGTAGAGAAGGTGTATTCACACTTGAACAAGCTTCAATATGAGTTATTCCAATGACAGGTAATATTGGAATAATCATTCTTCAAGGATCTGATGACATGGAGATAGCTGTTGAAGAAGATCAGTCTTAGCTGTTGAGACAGGGGAGCTTAGCTGTTGGGCTTGTAGGTCCTTAGCTATTGAAGCTTATTTGTATTTATAATCTTGATAATTCATTTGAGGTAGAGGGAGTCTGTAATAGGTAGTTCTTCAGTTTATTGGATGTATAGATGATAGGTAGATCATGTAATGATTTGACTGTAGGCTTGACTGGAAACAGGGCAGCTTAGCTGTTGGGCTTTGTCTTGGGTTCCCTGTGTTCATGTCTTTTGTATACATCATATAATCAATGGATTGATTATTTATTTATCAAAACATATTTACTATGATTAATTGTGAGTTAAACATAGTGAGGTACTAACACTGATTGTAGGGCTTCTCCATCAGGTTTCACTTGCCGTCACCCATGCTCCATCTCTGCCGCTCTCTTCTCTCTCTCTCTCCCTCTCTCTCTCTCTCTCAAACGCTTTCTTGCCCTTGTCCAACGCCTTACATCCTATCGAGTAAGTTACTTCCCAACCTGCACATGTTAATTCTGAATTAACTTGTTTAGATCATTTTTCTAAAATAATTTTGATAAACAAATTTTATACCAAAAATTTCGTCTCTTGCTTTGATACCACAAATGATTCTGAATAACTTGTTTCTTGCTTTGATACTGTTTTTTCTAAAATAATTTTGATAACAATTTTACACCAAAATTTATTTTCTTGCTTTGATACTGTTTTTCCTTATTAATTCATGAATAACAATGGACACTGATGTAGCACGGGTGCAAAAATTGATGTCAGTTTCCTAATTTATTTTTCTTTTAAATTTCATATCATCTATATGGTCCTAATTCAAAATGCTTTTATGTTTTTCAGGTTTGTATTTACATAATTCCAGGAAAGCTTTTATAACCATCATTATGATGATGATAGTGCCGCTGTAGAGATGGTGGCAAGGGTGAGAAATTAATTAGATTTTCCACCTGCAAAATTTGGATTTGGATCTACTTGTTTTAATGACATTTAAAATTATTCACAACAGAGTAATTTATATGTATACTCCATTTGTCTCACTTGAATTAGGACAATTTGCTATATTGAATGTCCTACTTGAAATAAGACAACCTCTAAATGGAAATGTTTTATCTACTGGGACCCACTTTCAACGCACAATAACTTTGTACTTATTATTCTCTACCCCACATTCTCTTTAGTACATCACTTTATATAATCACAAAACATACTTCACTAACACTTTTTCCTTAATCCCTTGTCGTAAGAGAGAATCCTATACACACCGGTTGCCTTTCTGTTTTGATATTTATTTCCCTTGTTAATTTTATGGAGATTTTCATCATCTCGAAATAATTAAGGATGAATTTTATGCCTCTACATTTTGATCATCTTTATGAACAAGAATTGACAAAAATATTGAGGCAGATGTAAAGCTTGCTTGTAACGAAAAGTAACTATCAATTTTATTGTAATTATTTTAATATCTCCAAAAGATTGATTTCAATTAAATTATTGAGCAGTGTCTTGGTAGTTCCGCAATAAAAGGAATTTTCTCATACATTTATTTGTGGAACTCACATTAAATTATTTTCTCATTGTGGTTGATGTATGCTTACATCATTATTTACTATATAGTGATCGTTTGTTAATCATATCTTCCTTTCCGTATGCGCTTTGTAACACTTTGGTATACATTCCAAAATCCAGGAAGGCTTTGATCACCATAATTTTCTGCACCATAACGCAGGATGTGCCTAATTTTCATTTCTTTCTGTGAAGTCAATTATACCAAATATTTTTCCTTTTCCATTATTTTTTTTTCTTAATTTATTGAGCAGTGTCTTGGTAGTTCCACTCTCGCAATCAATGGGAGCCCCATTCAGAAGAGAAGATTGTTGTTCATCGCATTTCAGGATTAGAGAAGACGGTGGTATTCAATGTTTTGGGACCTGCACAGCCTCCCCAAACGTAAGCTAATTATTCTCTGTTCATATCAATTCATGTTTCCAACATTTACTTTAAGTTAATCTAGTAAACCAATCAGAAAGGTAAAGTTGTGCCACTATAGTATAGAGTACTATTTTGAAATGCATTCATAGGACCATTAAATGCGCCGTAACCCCTGGCATATACATGCTCAACCCTTTCCATTAGCTTTGCACCTATTCTTGCCTCAAGTCATTGCTCAGTTGCTTTCCACATCCAACTGAAATGGTGAAAAAACAAATACTACCACTTTATGTTTGTGTATGCAGATGTGTTTGCTCGTTATTACTTGATATCGTACTCAATAGATACATGTAACTGAAGAATTAGGGTGTCAAGAAAAAAAAATCGAGCCACTAATAATGAAAGTAACTATCCATATATACTCCGACAAAGTAGTCAATTATTTATCTATTGTCATTCATAGAAGTGCCAAATTTGTGCCCATTTGCATGAAAATTCTATAGCCCTCTCGTTTAATTTGTTCGTGATAAAGACTGGAATGGGATGGTTTCTAAGGCAGCATCAGCTGTGTAACACCTGCCTGAGCTGTAGCATGCCTATTCTGCTCAACCCTCCCATTAGATGAGGAGAGAAGGGAGTTGTTTTACGGGTGTTTATGTGCTCTTCTAAGGGATTTTTTTTGTCTATGGACTAAGTCTCCAAATACAAACAATCTCAATATTTCCAATACTTTATTAGGAAAATCCACCATCCTTCCAAAACACTAGGCTGATAAATATGGTGCCCACGATTAGATTTATTGGTTCACCTCTATTCCAGAAATGGGGTTTGTTAAAGTAATTAGGCTTAAGGTTAGAATGGCTCTTCTTCAGTCTAATCCACACAAATTTATAAAAAATCAGAGGTTCATATATTAGTTATTGGATTTGATGCATGGAAAAATAGGGGTGATGTGTATTTCCTCATCACGGGAAGATATTGTAAAACTATCTTTCATGGATATCTTCATGGGGAAATGGCGCATCACCACAATACCTTTATGAATCAGATCCAATAACTAATACATGGACCTCTGATTTCATATAATATTTGCACGGATTGGACTAAAGAAGAGCCCTTCTGACCTTAACTCTGATGACTTTAAAAATCCCCATTGCTAGAATATTAGCCAAACCAGTAAGTCTCATTGATGGCAGCATATTTGGAAACATGGTGGATTCTCCCAAAGATTGGAAATGGATTTTTGACATTTGAAGACTTATTCCATAGGCAAAGAAAACCCTTAGAAGAGCCCAACCAATTCTATTTGAAGACTTTGTTTATGGGGTATTATAGTCTCATAAATGTTTCACTATTGGAGAATCCAGAGTTCAAAAGAACATGGATTCTATTGTCTTGAGATGGTATGGTATTACTTAACAAGCTTCGAAGAGCCTTCCAAATTTGCAATGATCATGTATCGGCCTATTATAGAATCATCAATGAGGGCCATATAAACCGCTCCACCTAAAGTTATAAATCATTCCTTCCAAAATTGAAGGAGGCCCTGCGTCAATTGTTATGTGTTTTTTTCTATATTATTTGTCATCTTGTCCCATAGATAAAAGGGTTGAACAAATAGAAACTATAATGAAGATCTTGAGAAAGTTGATTTTCAATTGCCCATACTAAATAAAGGAAAAAAGAAAAGTGTTGAAATAATCCAACAGGACCTCACATTAGGCCGAGACACCTCTTACACTTCTCATCCACAGTGTTATTAGCACCCGACCATTGAGTCGCTTCATCTCTTTAACAACACGCAAGGAATGATTTATGACTTTTTACATATTATAGTGCAAGATCCTGGCTTGGTAGTTCTCCCTAGTCAAAAATATTGACGAACTAGGTAAACAATTCTGTGTCTCTTTACTCTTTTTTCTTCTTTTATCGTTCTTGCTTGTTGGGTTTGCGTGTTATATTCTTGCGGTCTATTTGTGTTTGGAGGGTCTATACCACAACATGGCCAACTGGAACCGCCAAACCGGCCCGGAACTAGAACCGAAAAGCCCTGAATAGCATTGAACTTTGATGAAAACCAGAACCGTGTGAACCAGGACCGTTAGTAATACGGACCGGTTCCGGTTCATCCCCTCTGAAAACCGTGAATCGGCGGTTCCGAACCGCCTTGAACCGCCTAGACCAACCTGAACCGAAACCGTTAGAAAACCGTCAAAATCATTAGATCTCTAACCATTCCATCAGAATTAGCCATTACTAACAGAAAGTTGAAATGAAAAGTTGAGTTTTGACTGAATTTTCAGACAAATTTAGTGAATAAAAATAATAAAAATTTGTTGAGAATATAAAAGAAAAGAGGGACGGACCTCTTTAATTTTTTGAACTTTTTTTCTATACCTTTTGTGAAAAAACTTGGTAATAAAGTATTATTAAAATTGTTTTTTCTCTTAAAAAATTAAAATTAAAAAAAAAACTATGGGCCGGCGGTTTCAAACCGTGAACCGGCGGTTCCTAACTGTAACCGGAAGAGAAATGGTTCGGTTACGGCTCAAACTTTTCTGGAATCGAAACCGATGGTTCGGAACCGTAGTTACGTAACCGGACAGTGTTTGGTCATCCCTAGTCTACTACATTTTCCAGAAAATTCACGGATTATACACTATGCACAGGAGCGATAGTGAAAGAAAAAAAAGGAGAGAATGAAATGGAAAGGAGAATAAAATGAAAATCCCAGCTTATGGGAGATATGGATTTAGTGATGTATATATACAGAAATGTCTACATAGAAAATATCTAAACAATGAATGTATTCACAGGAACAGTGAATGTTTCTATCTTATCCTATGCACATCCAATGAATAAACAACTCTTCGACTGATCTCTTGGACTAATCTCCCTTGGACTGATCTGGTGGTGAGTATCCTCTTTCACCCGGCCTCAAACGACATGGCACAGAGGAGAGCTTGAGTTTGTAACATAAAACATGAAATCGATCACGCGAAAGACCCTTGGTGAAAATGTCAGCAACCTGTGAATCAGATGGAGTAAAGTGGATTTGAAGAGCACCTCGACCACCAATTCTCGAACAAAATGATAATCAATTTCAATGTGTCGAGTGCGAGCATGAAATACGGGGTTGCGAGCGAGCTGGATGGCTGACTTATTGTCACAGAAAATTTGAGGGGGAGACATAAGAGGAACTCTGAGTTCACGTAACAGATAACCAAACCAACGTAACTCAGACGCAGTTGTTGCAAGAGCCCTATACTCATCTTCACTGCTGGACCGAGATACGGTTGATTGTTTCTTTGCAGCCCAAGATAACATATTAGGACCAAGGAAGATACAAGCACCAGTAGTGGATCGTCTATCATCCGGGTCACCGGCCCAATCTGCATCACAATAGGCATAAAGAGAGAGATCATCTGAGGACTGAAAAGTGAGCCCGTTGGTCAATGTACCCTTAATATAACGACAAATCCTCTTAGCAGCTTTGAGATGTGGAGAGCGTGGATTTTGCATGAATTGACACACCTGATTTACGGCAAATGATATGTCTGGACGAGTTAAAGTAAGATACTGCAAAGCACCAACAAGACTCCGATACATTGTTGGATCAGGAAGTGGTTCACCTTCATGAGCCGAGAGCCGAGTGTGGGGAGTTAATGGAGTTGTAGCAGGCTTGCAGTCAATCAAATCAAAACGCCTAAGGATTTCAGAAGCATACTGAGTTTGGGATAATGCTAAAGTAGTACTGCTCCGTTGTACTTGCAGGCCCAAAAAATACCCAAGTTCACCCATGCAACGAGTATCAAAAGTAGCACATAGAGTGCTGATGAACTGCTGAAGAAGATGAGAATTACTGCCTGTTATAATTAAGTCATCGATATAAACAAGCAAGTAAAGAGTATGACCTGATTGGTACCAAATGAACAAAGATGAGTCGGATTTACTATTAGTGAACCCATGTTGAAGTAAGAAATCTCGAAGGCGATGAAACCAAGCCCGAGGAGATTGTTTTAATCCATAGAGGGCCCGATGGAGTTTGCACACATAGTCTGGATGAGAAGGATCAATGAATCCTGGTGGTTGGGCCATGTAAACCTCCTCTGTTATCACCCCGTTAAGGAATGCATTACGTACGTCTAGTTGTTACAAAGACCAATTTTTAGAGAAAGCCAAGGAAAGTACAGTACGAATAGTCGATGGCTTAACCACCGGGCTAAACGTTTCACTATAGTCAACTCCCTCTTGTTGACTAAATCCCTTTGCAACTAATCGGGCTTTGTGACGCTCAATGGATCCATCAGTACGCCGCTTAACTCGATATACCCAATGAGAGCCAATTATATTTTTTGAAGATGGAGGTGGAACCAATGTCCAAGTATTACTCTTATACAATGCTGCCATTTCATTTTTCATTGCCTCTTGCCAATGAGAAAATTTTGCTGCTTGTTTAAACGTGGATGGCTCAAAATTGAGAGAATCATCAGATTCAGCCAGGAAGGTGGGATGAAGTTGGTGAGGGGAAGTACCATATTCCAGCTTGTTCACACTTTTATATTTTAAAGCAGGTGAAGAAGCGCCTGAGTCTGCCGGTGATGCATCAGAGAAGGTATTATTCACAATGCTCGGAGAAGTATCAGTAGTGGTTGGATGGATGTGTGGGGAGGTAGTGGTCGGAGCAAAATCAGGATGGCTAGCTGGTTCTGTATCTGGTGTAGGAGCATATGTGGACTGGGATGTAGAGGAATTTGTCTGGGTTGAGTAAGAAGAGTTTAGCACAAGTTTTGAGGCTGGTGTAAATGTAGATGAAATGAGAAGTATCAGTAGTGGTTGGATGGATGTGTGGGGAGGTAGTGGTCGGAGCAAAATCAGGATGGCTAGGTGGTTCTGTAGGAGCATATGTGGACTGGGATGTAGAGGAATTTGTCTGGGTTGAGGAAGAAGAGTTTAGCACAAGTTTTGAGGCTGGTGTAAATGTAGATGAAATGGGTTGTTGTGATTTTCTTGGTGCTGCAGGAGTAAGCATATGAGCTTGTTATGAGGTGGTGGTGGCAGGAGCAACGGCTGATGGATGATTTGTTGAAACTGAACTGATAGGCGGTGTCTTGAGAGATGAATTAGATTTCTGACTGCAAACAACTGGTTTTGATGTCGGGTAAAAGAAACTCCGTTCATCAAAGAGGACATGCCGGGAGATGTACAACCGGTTGGCAATAGAATCAAAACACCTGTAACCTTTATGAGAAGAGTCATATCCCAAGAAAATGCACTTAGAGGTTTTAGGTAGCAACTTATGGCGATTATAAGGAACCAAATTGGGGAAACAAATGCAACCAAAAACCTTCATGAGTCTGTAATCCGGACGCCTTCCCATGAGTTTCTCGTATGGAGAAACATACTTCAATTGTTTCATTGGAAGTCTGTTTATCAAAAACACTGCAGTGGAGAAAGCATCAAGTCAATAATGCAATGGTAAATTTGCATGATGTAGTAAGCAAAGTCCAACTGCCTCAATGTGACGATGCTTTCGTTCAACTACGCCATTTTGTTGGGGTGTGTAAGGGCAAGAAATTTGGTGCCGAATACCATGGGTCTGTAAGAACTCAGTGAGTAAGTGACTGGTAAATTCTCCTCCTCCATCTGTTTGAATTGATTTAACTGTATGGACGACCTTTATTTCACGAGACAAGTTGTTTTCAATCATGCGTTTAAAATAGACAAAGACTGAAGAGACATCTGATTTGCGACGAAGAGGGAAAATCCAAGTATATCGAGTGCAATCATCCACAATAGACAAGTAAAATCGATAACCATTAGTTGTAGGGACTGGGGATGGACCCCATACATCTAAATGCAACAAGTCTAAAGGGAATTTTGCATGAAAATTACGTGCCGCAAAAGGCAAATTACAAGATTTGCCTAGTGGACACGTATGACAAAAACTATGACTCTCTAATGGACCTTGGAGAGGAAGACTTGAGCCTATAACAACACACTTCAAAATTGGATGTGCTGGATGACCAAGACGAGCATGCCAAGTATCAAAATTTGTCTTTTCGCCTACAAATGCAAGAGCATTGGAAGATGATAGGGACGGACGGAGGGTATAAAGTTTACCACAGTTACTGCCAGAAAGAATTGTGTCCTTCGTCTTGTTGTCCTTTATACGATAGCCATGAGAGTCAAGTTCAAAAAAGACATCATTATCGTTAGAAAACTGACGAATGGATAAAAAAAAATTGCGAATAGAAGGAACACATAAAATATTTCGAAGATGTAGTGGACGGGAAGAAGAAGAAATTTGTGATTGTGCAACATGGGAAATTGGAAGTTAAACACCATTACCAACAACAATTGAATCCTTACCTGTATACGGCTGAACTTGTTCAAAGCTGTTCGGAGAAGAGGCGATATGGTGCATTGCACCAGAATCAAGGCACCAATTAGGATTATAAACTGGACTTGGAGAATACTCAGCGGAGTATGCAGAGTTGTACCGATCTGGACAATCTGGTGCACGGTGAGTAGGCTGATGACACAATTGGCATGTTTGATCTAATCCATATGAGTTTTGGGAAGGAGATGCCTGCCACTTGCGAGAAGTGGGGGTAGGAAGTAATGGTGGGTTGTAGTTGGGGTTGTAACCACGTCGACGACCTCGTCCATTATTGCGACCCTTGAAAAAATTTTGGCCACGACCTCTAGAAGAATTCTGTTCACGAGCTGGGTAAGAATTTGGTGGGTTAAAGTAATTTTGCTGATTGGTTGAACGATTACTGGTCTCAGGCTTGTGAGATGAGGATATTGTTTTATTTGTTTGAGTGGTTTTGCTGGCAGCAAGCGCAAGAGTGGGTGTGGTTGAGAATTTCTTGAGGAGTGTTTCTTCTTGTTGAAGAAGATCAGACAGTTCTTGAACAGTGGTTGTGGGGCGAGTGTTTAAAGAGGTGATGAACTTTTTGTACTCAACACCAAGGCCATCAAGCACATGGTCAATAAAATCAATATCAGAGATAGGCGAGTTTGCTGTTGCTAATGCAGCAGCAATGAACTTGGATTCTAGAAGATATTCGCTGATTGATTGATCAGGTCTATGCTGAAGTGCATTGAGACGATTCCTTAGTGTGCGAATATGAGTTCGAGAAGAGGAAGAGAAGTGTTGTTGCAGCAAATCCCAAGCTTCTGGTGTTGTTTCACATGATATGAGACGGTCTGTATGGATTCGTTTGAAGTGGCTCGAATCCAAGTAAGAACGAGGTGGGTGGCATTTGACCAATAAGCAAATTCTGGGTTGGGAGTGTTGTCAGCAAGGGTAGGGGGAAAAAGAAGAGGTTCGGAGATGACACGGACAAGGTTATGAGTCTTGAGAATTGATAGGAATTGAGAACGCCATATGAGATAGTTATGATCATTCAAAATGGTGTTCGACATAAGAGACTGGGGGTTGAAGTTGACAGGAAGAGGAGGATATGGAAAGGAGGATGAGCTTTTAGGAGTAGAAGGAGAATTGTGCTCAGTAGTCACAGAACCCATGGTTTTCAGCTGTAATAAGAGAGTAAAAGATAATGGACAGGCCCTATCGACCTGCTCTTGATACCATGAAAGAAAAAAAAGGAGAGAATGAAATGGAAAGGAGAATAAAATGAAAATCCCAGCTTATGGGAGATATGGATTTAGTGATGTATATATACAGAAATGTCTACATAGAAAATATCTAAACAATGAATGTATTCACATGAACAGTGAATGTTTCTATCTTATCCTATGCACATCCAATGAATAAACAACTCTTCGACTGATCTCTTGGACTAATCTCCCTTGGACTGATCTGGTGGTGAGTATCCTCTTTCAGATAGTTGTTCCAAAATAGCCGGTGTCAGATTCCTTCTTTTCATCAAACACTTCAACTGTAAAAGCAGCCTCCAGTCCTTTCTTATAATTCGTCCGATTCATAAATTCTAAACCCTAGTTCCTTGATGAAATAATGTGTGATTTGAGTAATGATTCTGCTTGCAGCGGTGATGACGATGGATTTTTGGACCTAATCCACCTTGGGCATCTTAAATTCATTACGAGTTAGTCACCCCTCTCTCAGTTTCCTTGCACAATATTTTCATTTCTGTTTGAAGTACTTGTTATTTGTTCAAAATTCTCTTCCATCACTTAATTTTGAGGTGGTTTTTCTCCATAGTTTTGGAGCTTCGACCTGCAAAGCATGTTTATGCTGTAAAGGAAATTGAGTGATGCACATAATTCGTGAGCATAATTTTACTTCAATCGGTTGTGTAGTAAAACAATCTTACCATATTCTGATTAATGTTACGTATACATAATTTTCTTTACATGAATCATTTTCCATTCTGTAATGATGCATCTTCCCGTCTATTGGATTATGTTTATTTATCTTGAAGCATCATGTCCATAGTTGAATCCTCCCTCTCTAATAGCTATAAATGAGTTTGTAACTTAACATGGTATCATGTAGTGATATTTGTACTTAAAATAAGAGGGATGTAACGATGGTTAATTTTGTCAATTTGTTGGTAGAATGTTTTAAACCAAAATATTACTCTTTAATCGAACAGCTCAAATGCAGACCTCTCACCTATTGGGAGTTAGTAAAAGCCATTTCCTCTCTAATTCAAACTTTTTTCTTTCGTAGGGGGAGTCCCGAAAATCAAATGACTCTATCAACCAAGTTTGCTGCTCACAATCTGTAAAGTATTAACCAAGTTCGCTCCTGCAACAACATTTCTTTTTAATAACAAAAAACTCATGGGTACTACTCCAAAACGCATGAAGTGCTTGGAAGAATCAAAAACCTTAGAACTCGAAGACAGGATCAGCAACTTGCCAGAAAGTCTCATCGGCCATATCCTCTAATTTCTTCCAACCAAATATGCGGTGGGAACTAGTGCTTTATCAACCATTTGGAAGAAACAATGGACATCAATCCCTAATTTAGACTTTGATGATACGGTGCTCATGAAATCTCAGTGGAGGAATGATATCCGCGTTATAACGAGTTTCATGGTTTTTGTCTATAAAGTGCTAGTTCTTCATAATAGGCCTCATATGTCATTTCCGTCTCAAGTGCATCCGATTAAATGATGCTTCACATATTAATTCATGGATATCTGCTGCCCTTTCACGTAATGTTCGAAAGCTCGATTTGTTCTTTTGTGTGGTGCAAAGTCCACTGCCTTCTGAACTTTTTACTTCTAGCACACTCGTGGAACTTAGAGTGGAATCAGTGATCGTTCTCAATATCCCTGCTTTGGTCTTATTACCAAGTCTTAAGGCCGTCCATTTTCACTTTATTAGATTTAAGGATGAAGAGTCCCTCAATAAATTACTCTCTAGCTGCCCTGTCCTTGAAGATTTAGCTGTGGTATATTGCAATTGGTGGAATATTTGTATTCTAAACATTTCATGTGCTACGCTGAAGAAGTTGACCATAGAGAGTGGCTATGGTTATTACGCCGTCCCGCACAAGATTCAACTTGATACGCCATGCCTTTTGGACCTTAATTATGCCGGTCATTTAGCAGAGGACTTTGCAGTGAAGGGCATGGAATTTCATGTCAAAGCCCGTATCCATATTCCATACTATGGTGTTGCTAAAGAAGCAATAGAAGTACTAGCTCAAGGGATCTCTGATGTCAAGTCTTTACATCTCTCTGGCGACTTCTTGGAGGTTAAGTTAATTTGTTTTAGGTTTTGAAACTCTTCACTCCTTTATTACTCTTGTCTGGACACCCATTCATCTTCTTGCACGCACACATACAATATGAAACAGAAGGGAATAAAACAAAGATATGTTTTGATCGCATGAATCTGATTCAAAAGCTGGAATGCTCATGTATGTGTTGGAAAAAATTTCTGCCTGCTTTTAATATGTCTAAAAAGTGACAATGTGATGATCATCCCTTCTGAAAGTGGGCCTTCTATTATTCAGTGTATATGTCCACCTTTCCTTGATGCTGTTACATTAAAACCTACTCCCTCCGTCCCAGAGTATATGTCCACCTTTCCTTTTTGGCTTCACATGCATGCACCCAAACACACACTAGGTAAAAGAAAATCTTAGTGGCAACGTCTGAAAATGCCTGTTTTGGCGTACCTTTATTATGAAACTTCTAACTCATTGTTTCTTTTCTTGTATGAAGACGTGTAATCAGTCAAGACTCGATTTCCCACCTTTCTGTAACTTAAGAGCCTTGGTGGTTGGCTATATCAGAAATGGATCCTGGAAAATGCTCCCACAATTACTTGAGAGCTCCCCCAACCTGAAATTTCTCTAATTGAATGATGTGGGTATTTTAATTATTAGTATTTTTTTTAATTCTTGTCTTCACATTTAATAGTTACACGTATATTTAGTTTATAATATATATGTCACGGTAAAACTTTCATATCTCGTCTAGGGACCTTACGACAAAGAATGGCTTGGTCGGTTCAAGTGGGTTCCTCCCAAGATTGTGCCTACTTGTTTGTTGCTTCATCTCGAGGAAATACTATTTCATGCATTTGAGGGGGATGCTGAAGAGATGATAATGATGAACTACTTGTTGATTAATGCCGGAGCTTTGAAGAAGTTTACGGTTAAGTTTGCCATGGATACTCAAAAAGAGTTGGAAGTTAGGAAGAAACTTTTGACATTTACAAGAGGCTCATTACATTGTGATGTAGTGGTTTCTTGATTTCATGTCAGATATACACAAAATCTGTCTATCTATCTGACACAGTGCTTCACAGAAGGCATGTCAACAGTGTGTCTTTGAACTTTTGCTTAATTTGCTTGAATGTTATGTTTTCTGTTTAGTTGTAGTCATTAAATGAGCTTTCAGTAGTTGTTCTTCCGTCCCCATATGAATATCCATATTTCTGTTTAAGGGTTACTCTGAAAATATTTGCTTTTTATAATTTTGATGGCGATGCATAATATTTTTGGTATCCACTTTCTATACATTTAGATCTACAATAAGAATATGACCAATTGCATGTCAAGCGGTTAAGGAATTTGTTCAAGCAAATCCATGTTTAAGTTGATGGACCGACAAAAAATTATGTTGACAATATTTCTACAATTAATTTTACAAAGAGCCATGTTATGCATGGGAGGAGCAAGTATATTGATACTAGTTTTCATTTTCTTCATGGTCATGTTGTGAAGAACAAGATTCCGGTTGTATACTCCAAATCAGAAAATGAAGTTGCGGGCATTCTTAATAAGTCATTGAAATTTGAAGCATTTCTCAAGCTGAAGGATATTGAGAATCAAAATTAAGGGATGATGTTGAAGATTAATCTTGATTAATCTAGATTGTTCTATAAAAGTGATTTAGTTCACGGTATTTGATTTTGGTGCATGGTTGCCAAGATTTTAAGAGTTATTAGTCTAGACAAGTAAAACTTCATTTATATATTATTTTATGGTCACTGTCTTTTAAGTATTTTAACCCTATAAATACGCATGTCATCTTAGTCTCAAAGTTTGTCAAATAAAACAAGATTTATATAGTTAAAAAGAGTCGAAAATCTTTGTATGAACGGATTGAACTTAATTCATGAAAGAAAAGTGTAAATGGTTGGGGAGGGGAGGGCTGCCAAAAACATATGAGCGGAGTTAAAAAAAACTTTAGCTCAACCGGCATTTGATATCCTTTTTGATATGAAAAGTCAGGGTTCAATCCTCACCGAATGTTCTTTTGCACTTTTGTAATAATTTAAGGTGTACTCCCTTCGTCTCACCACAACGAGACTAACTTGTTCAACACTGAGATTAAAGAAAAGAGTACTCCCTCTGTCTCAGTTTAAGATTCTTAGTTTGACTTTATTCGGAGATTGAGAAAAGGGAGAGAAAGTGGGTAGGGAGTTTGTGAGAATGATAAGTGGGTCTCATTGTTCATTTTAAGTATAAAGGAACTAAGAACCATAATCTTGAATAACAAAAGAAAAGTAAGAACCTAAAATTGGAACATGGAGTGAAATAATAGTAATGGAGGAGAGGAAATAATAGTAGTGGAGGAGAGGTTCTTAGTATGAAGAGTAAAGTAGGAGAGAGAATCAGTGAGAAAAATAGTAAGTGGATTTTTGTTGTTAGTATGACAAGTGAGTCACATTAAATAAAAAAATTATTCAAATTTTAGTATTTTAGGTGATTTAAATTGTATTAGAACAGATAAAAAAGAAAAAAACTCTTACTTGTTTTGTTGGTGGTTGGTGGGACAAATGGAATACATTAGTAAAAGGCTGGTGATTCTTTTTTTCTTGTAGCTAGATTCCAACCCAACGTTAGAATAACATATTTCAACTTTGACATCACAAATGAAGAATATAAGGAGATCCAATATAATAGTGACGTTAGAGGTTCAATCGTCTTTGGATATGATTTTTAATTCATATTTTTAATTAAGATAGATTTCGTAAATATTTTTTGTATTATAAATGAAGGAAGGGTTATTACCACACCTCTATTTGCTTTGAGATAATTACAAACCAATGCAACGTACTACACTCTTGGTTATACAAAAGGTAACCTACTCTTCTTTAACAACATAATGAAACGTACTTTTATGTCGGGTTACAAATAATGCAACCATGTTGGATGACGTTAAATTTTATTAACGAAATGAACAAATTCGTTAAATAAACTAACAATCATTAATGAAGTAACATCCCTTTTATCTTCATTCTTCAACCTCATTTCATCTTTCTTTTGCTTCGTTTTCGCTTTCTTCTGCTTCTTTGCCTCTTTTTTCATAAGCCCTAATTCCGATTTCTACCCGCCTCCATCCCTTCTCCGGCATCCACCTCACCACTACACATTCATCTTCATAAAAAAATGTTCATATGAAGACTGGATATTGAATTTTCAAAGAAGTTCAACACATATTGAAAACCCGAATTCGAAATTTGAAATCCCCAACTTAAAATCCTGAATTTGAAATATCCATTGGTGCAACATTTCTGAAATCTCCATTAACACCAACCACCATTTTCGAAGTTCATTGGTGCCCCCAATTTGAAGCCCTAAATTCGAAATTCAAACCCCATTTTAAAAATCCCCATTGTTCGTTACAGGGAGGAAGATCAATGGAAATTTGTACTGATGGTCCAAGATTATGAAGCCTAGTTGTTGGGTTTTGTTTTTGTATTTGAAATTGCTGGGTTTTGATTTAGATTTAAGAAATGTGTGGTGATCTATGGTGGTGGGGTGGACTGATGGGTGGTGGGTTATGGGTGGTGAACTGGTGATTTGTGTTGGTGTGTGGAGGACGGGTGGTGATTGTTGACCAAGGCGGACAGAGAATTGGGAGATGCAGAAAAAAGACTACCAAATCCGTTAAATAGATAACGAATGTTCATCGTACATAACTGGTGTTAGTATTTTTCTTATTTTTTGACATTAGAGTTATCTTTTTTAACGTCGTTAGGGTGCATTCCATTATATGTAACAATTGGGTAAAGTACATTTCATTAAGATGTCAAATGAGAGTATGTTGCATTAATTGTAACAAACGATATAGTACGTTACCCTACTTTGTCGCTTGCCTTTCGACTACATTATTAATAACTAAACAAGATTAATGGATTTTTAGACAAAACTTCTTTATGAAACCCACCAACTAGAATATAATAAGGAATTGCCTAAATTACCCTTTAAACTTATTTCTTCTCTTTCATGGAAAAAAATATATTTTATTAGTAATATTGTACTATTCTCTTATTAATATTACTTAACATATAATTTTCACATTCACCAAATATAAAAAAAAAATAAAGAGAAAAAATTGGATATTCATTTTTGAACGAAATGAATTTGTAAGTGTGTATCTCACACGAATTTGGTATTTTTAGGATTGTGTATTTTAGGGATTTATGTCTTTCTTATTTTTAGGATACATTGATAAATATCTTTTTATTTCTTTACTTTGATTGTTATTTAGTTACTAACCTACAAATGACTTAATTAGTTTTTGTGTACTCCCTCTGTCCAATACCAATTGACACTTTTGGTCAAACTAACTTGAACTTTGACTAATATTTTATGCTAAATTATTAATCTTCATAAAAAATTTCAAAAAGTTACTAAATTAGTAATAGAAACATTATCAATTACTATTTTTTTTAATGTTTTATAAAGATAAATTATTTAAATGTTAGTCAAAGTTCAAGTAGGTTTGACCAAAAGACAAATCTTTTATTTTAAACTAATCCAAATTCTTTTTAGTTTATAAAAAAGGACTCAAAAAATTAGTAGTAAATAGAAAATATTAGAAATCTAAGGAATAAATTGACCAATTAAGGAACTAATATCTAGTGAAACGAACTCAAACATTTATATATAATGGTGACAAGGCATGACTTTCTATTTATGTATCTCCACATGGAGAAAATTTATGTTGTGAACCAATCAAAATACTACAAATAATATAATGTGGTGTGATGGTGTCACACTCAATATTTATTCTGAAACTAGTCTAACACCCGTGCGTTAAACGCACGGGTAAAAAACTTTGATAAATAGTAGGAACTAAATCACTATAATCATTATTACAATCTCATTTTATTTGCATAACTATTATTATATAAAGATAATTATCTCATTTTTGAGTAATTAATATTATCAACTACTCAATTTTTTAATTAATTCATGTCTTTCAAAATAGTTCTTTTTGTTACTCTTATAAAGTCATACACTGCATTTTCTAACCATAAACAATTAATTATCCCAATCTTTGAAACGTCTTTCCCATACTTTTCGTTTACCAATATTTTTATTTGTGAAAGTTCACCTCGATAACACTCATTAAAATTGAAACTTAAATTACTTTTTAAAAGGTGGTTCAATAAAGCACTAAAATCTCAGTTTTTATTTTATTCTTTTCTTGGAGATTTAATTAACAAATAAATTATTATAAATAATAAACTCAAAATTTGGATCAGATTCGGTAAGATTTCAGTGTTCCATTTGGATCAGATTCGGTGTTGTTCAAATCCAGTTATGGAGAGGAAAAAAGACTAAAAGAGTAACACACTATCTAAATATCGCCACATCATAATCAAACATTTGTTAGCATCAATGAGCAATGTGCTTTAAACAAAATATATCCCCAAACAAAAAAATAGATGAACACTTAGAAAAGAACTCAATAAACAACTTCATGTGTTTTGTCAGCCTCTTGAAACAAATCATGGTCAGGGTCTCAGAATTGAGGATTCGATGTTAAATAATCGTGTGGTTACAAATCTTCTTCTGCAGAATCAACGCAAAGATTTGAAATTTTGAGAGGTTGGGGAAGAAAGCTAGACATAGCGGCCGGAACTGTTTATTGACATGCATGGTTCAGAAAAAATAATCTTTTCGTATGCGTCCTCAATAAACAACACACACTTACATCTTATGTAGAAGAGCGGATGGATCTGAATGAACGTCCTCACTTGCCTGCAAAGTGAATTAGAGTTCAAAAATATATCGGGTATTACATAAAATAAAAGAAGCGGCTTTTGGAAGAATTTACTTGTTTTTTTCAATTGTCTATGCTAGGGTACTTAACAATATCCAATTTTGAGCTAACTCGTACGTGTAGATATATTGTTGACAATGTTGTAGTGCTGAAATTGAATCCATTTCTTTCAGGATGCATTTAGTTGTTTCGGACTTGGGAAGCCGGTGACTACAATTCATCATAAGCAAATGAAAATAAAGAGAGGATAAAACAATTTAGTCCAGAACAGTCGAACCATTGGACAGTTAACAGGTTTTACGTTTTTTACGAAGATGCTTACCTTTCCAAACTCAACTCCCCATTGATCGAAATAATTAATACCCCAAATTAAACCTTCAAAAACAATTTTGTGTTCATAGATAGCTAACAACTGGATACAAGAAAATGTGTGAGAGAGAGAGGTCAGGCAGGGACATATATATGTGCATTGCTTGATGTGGACCCCGTAAAAAACTTGCTGCTTGAATTGCTCTCATTTCTGCTCCCGAATTTAGAATCATCAGCAGCTGCGAGATTCTATTTTTATTAGCAAATCCCTATCAAAAACTCTGAAAATTTTCCCTCGTTAGATCAAGAAAAGCTTCACAAATTCCCCATTCATCAATACTCTACAAACCATCCAATGTCTGTGAGCTAACTATGAATGAAATACCTTCTTGAGGACATTTTCAACATAGAGTTCTCATACTTAACAGTGACCCCCAAGAATGTCTCTAACTTTTCAATGATCAAATATTGCACATAACTCTTCTTAAGACATCAACCTTTTCATATTTACTTTCTTTATATTTAGTTTTACAAACAGGAAAGGAGTATCTTTTTGAGGACATTTTCCATGGATTGCGCTGCTGACTAAAGAAAAGACAACACAAAGATGTCTCCACCTCTATAACTAAGTGGCCTCAGCCTGCTATAATCTTCTTAACCTTCAAATGGCAAGAACAAAATCAATTAAACAGATCTTAATAAAAACCATGAAATTCTTTTATAATATTTCAAAAAAAAGCCTAAGAAAATAAGCTAGAAATTGACACCTTGGACCAAATCAAAGTGAAAATACCTGCAGTGTCCCACAATCCTACATCAGTACTAAAATTGTCAAAACAGTAATCTTGCCCACAACAACAAAAAAAAAAAACCCCAAAATCTTACATGAAATAAAGTCCTCCATCTGTCCAAAAAAATATTCAAATTTACTCGAATAGCAAAATTATTCTTTTGAGACATAGGAGTACGAAACATGGGTTCAACTACATGAATGTCAGACAGATTGAAATAAAGAAACCCATGTAAGGGAAAATTTCAAGATAAAATCCAAAATGAAAAGAGAATGAAATAAAAGTAACAAAAAATTACGAATGTTCATCGTACATAACTGGTGTTAGTCTTTTTCGTATTTTGTTGACATTAGAGTTATCTTTTTTAACGTCGTTAGGGTGCATTCCATTATATGTAACAATTGGGTAAAGTACATTTCATTAAGATGTCAAATGATAATATGTTGCATTAATTGTAACAAACGATATAGTACGTTACCCTACTTTGTCGCTTGCCTTTCGACTACATTATTAATAACTAAACAAGATTAATGGTTTTTTAGACAAAACATCTTTATGAAACCCACCAACTAGAATATAATAAGGAACGCCAAGAATTTGGGCCAGCCCGCCCCGCCCCGTTTGAAGGTGGGCTGTGGTGGGTTGGGCCCAACCCGCCCCGCCAGCCCGTATTGACAGCTCTAGATGCAGCTGGAACATCGTCATAATCTCCGTCATCATCATCTCCATCTCCTTCTAGACAGGCAGCCGGGGCATAGTCATCACCATCATCACCATCGTCATCTCCGCCTGGATGATTCTTGAACCATGACCCAATCTTCTTTGAAACGAAAGTCATATTTTCTCATGGAAGTTGTTTCATGATTAATGATAATCAGGAGTAGTTTTTGAGAATTAGGTTTATGAGATGAATGACTAGGGTTCAAGTGGTGTAGGGTGCATTTAAATATATATGGGAGTGAGATTTGATTGTACGGTGGCGGTGGACGGTGGTTGGTTAACGGTGGTCGGTGGACGGTGGCGGAGGGAGTAGTTATTAATTCTTGTTCAAAAAAATAAAAATAAAACCTTATTGTATTGGGATCTTGGCCCGTCTGGCCGGCCTGGCCCACTAACCCAAGGTGGGGTGGGTTGGGTTGGCATTTTCTCTGGAGTCAAACGGAGTCTCCAAGAAATCTTTCCCAAGCAAAATCATGTATAATGATCAAGGGAGAGATTCTTGGGCAGAATCTGTAACTGACACGCCCCAGAAGCGCGCGGATCCCACCTAGGCGGCGGGTGGCGCGCGCGTCTGGCATCAAGGAGCGGAGGCGCGCGACTCAGAAAGGCAAAATCTGACAGAATGGACTAGAAAGTTAGAACTGTTATTCAGTTTAGTCCCTGGATTTAACGGGGCCCGTCTAAAACTTAACCAAAGTAACAGGAACTAACAGAAAACACTTAAAAAACACAAAATCAAGTATGCAATCGGGTGAGCGGTCCAAGGCGGGGTGTCTACAGAGCCCCTCGGCGACGTGGATTGCAAAGCAAAACGCGTCGACGAAAGAACAAAACATCCGCCGAGGACATCACCAAGAAAAAGAAAAGACTCGATAAAAGCAGTAATTTGAAATTGCAAGGGATAGAGGTGCGCTCACTGTGTGAGCGGCTTGGTTGATAAAGAAAGGTTTGGTGGGATGAAGCAGCTCACCGTGGCCGATAGCGGGATCTGTTTGCTGGTGGCGAGATCCGTTTGCTGAAAGTGGGACCTGTCTGCTGATAGCGAGATCCTTTTGCTGGAAGCGGGACCAGTCATGCTGATAGCGAGATCCGTTTGCCTTGAGTGCGGGTACCGAGGGACCGTTTGCTTTAAGTGCGGGTACCGGAGGGACCGTTTGCTGAAGTGCGGGTACCGGAGGACCGTTTGCTGAAGTGCGGGACCCGAAGGACCGTTTGCTGAAGTGCGGGACCCGAAGGACCGTTTGCTGAAGTGCGGGACCCCGGAGGACCGTTTGATGAAGTGCGGGGCCCGGAGGACCGTTTGCTGAAGTGCGGGACCCGAAGGACCGTTTGCTTTGAGTGCGGGACCCGGAGGACCGTTTGCTGAGGTGCGGGACCCGGAGGACCGTTTGCTTGAATGTATGTAGCTTTTGCTTGATGAGGAGGCGGAGATTTTGTGGTTTACCCAGGACCAAGTTGCTGCCGTGAGTCGTACTTTGATGTCGACTGTTTGACTTTTGGTGGGGTGCGGACACAGTTGACTGCGGAGTGCCTTCTGCTGGGGATGAATTGCAAAAAACTGATTTTTTGAGAAAATGAAAGACACCCTACTTTGAGTGGGAGTTTCTATCTTATTTCAGTTTTTAGACATGCCTTAAGGGCGGACCAAATTAATGTGTGCCCAGCAGAGTGTTTGTTGTCGTTGAACTCTTTCTCATTGCTGGGGTCCTGAACATTGTTGCTGGTTGAAGGCTCCTGGGTTGCTTCTTGAACTGACAAGGGCCTTTTCTGAAGCTGGGACGCGGGCGCTTCCTCTATTGGAGATGGGACGCGCGCGCACCCTGTATACCGGTGTCGGGAGGCGCGCGCCTCTTGGAGGCGAGATTTGGGGCCTGACATTTGCTGGCCAAAAGATCCCCAACAGCTATAAATTTAAACCATTTTCGACCAGAATGGTCACACAGCAATATTCTGCCTCTCTTCCCTTACTTTGTACTTCAAGATTCTTGTAGCAATGGCCCCGATGACCTTCACCTTTGAAGTCAAAGTTTCCGTCCCCGAAGGCGAGAAATCCGTCCCCGTCGTGAAGTCCGCTCCAGCTGTGTGGTCAACCCCGATGGTGGAAAAGCGTCCGAGTGTCTTTGATCGTTTAGGAAGGCCCAATGATGACCTTGTTGAACCCGTAAGGCCGGTTGGTTCATGTGAGGGATTATAGACCACGTCACTTGCCTAAGAAGAAGAAGGGCAAGGGAAATTCTTCTCATGTGTGGAGGCGTCCCATGGTTGTTCCCGCTAAGGCTCCGTCTGACAAAGATAAAGGGAAGACCGTTGATGAAGCTCCATCCCGTCCTAGTGTCTTTTCTCGTCTTGGTGGTTCCAAGAGCGTTCCACCCCCATCCAAGAAGACTAAAGGCCGTCCCCAAAAGCAATGGGTCCCCAAACCGAAGAAAGATTAGATATTTCCTTGTACCCGCGAGATTGCAATTAGACCACTTTGTTTAGGATTTAATGTTTTAATGTCTTTTATTAGCTCAACATTCCCATTGTAATAGCTTGAATGGTTCATGAAATGAATAAGAATTGCATCTCATTAATTTTGAAATTGTTTGGGTAGTTGTTTATGTTTTAGACCGCACCCGAAGGTTGCCTACGTTCCTCCAGTGTAGAGGCTCAGGTCTCCGTAGTTCAAACAAACAAAGACCTTTTTTTTTTTTTTGTGCACCCTGTTTTTTGCCTAGACAGCCCTTTCGGGTTTTCAATCTAGCAGGCTTCTTTTTGCACGTGCTCTAATTTTTGCCTAGGCCGCCCTTGCGGGTTTTCAACCTAGCGAGCTCCTTTTTTTTTTATGGTCTTCGTTTATTAAGTGTAGAACCTCTTCAACTTGTTGAGGTAGACTTCTTTCGGCAGCTGATCTCCATCTAAATCCACAAGTCGGACTGCACCGCCGCTTAGTATTTTCTTGACCACGTACGGACCAATCCATCGGGGTCCCCATTTCCCAAGGGGATTCATGGCATTGGGAAGATGTTGTCTTAGGACCAAATCTCCCATATTAATATTTCGAGGCTTCACCCTTTTGTTGAAAGCCCTTGCCATTCTTTGTTGATAGGCTCTCGTACATTCGAGTGCCCTTAGCCTCTTCTCGTCGAGTAGGGCTAGCTGTTCGTATCGACTTTGCATCCAATCGATTTCGTTGACTTGGTTCTCGAGGAGGACCCGTAGGGATGGAACTTCGAGCTCTATTGGGAGTACCGCTTCGGAACCATATACCAGTGCATAAGGAGTTTCTCCAGTGGCTGTCCGTATTGACATGCGGTAGCCCCACAATGCTAGAGGTAGCTTCTCGGTCCAATCCCTTCCGGTGGAGGCCATTTTCTTCACAATGGTCTCAATTGTCTTATTAGCTGCTTCGACCGCTCCGTTCGCTTGAGGGCGGTATGGAGATGACTTGTGCTTGGTAATCTTGTATTCTACCAGGAGCGCGTCCATCTCTTTCTCAAAGTGAGAACCGTTGTCTGAGATGATTTCATGAGGAACGCCGTACCGGCACATGATATGGGTTTTCACGAATTCGGCCACTTTCTTGGCGTTGAGAACCTGGTAAGCCTGTGCTTCGACCCATTTTGTAAAATAGTCCACGGCTACTAGGATGAAGGATTGTCCGTTGCTGCCAGTAGGGTGAACTTTGCCGATGATGTATATGCCCCAACAAGAGAAAGGCCATGGCGTAGTCATGTTGTAAAGTTGTGAGGGTGGAGCATGCTGTAAGTTGGCATGGAACTGGCATTTGGCGCACCTTTTGACTTTCTTGATGCAGTCTCTTTCCATGGTACTCCAATAATAACCCATGCGGAGTATCTTCTTGGTCAACATAAACCCGTTCATGTGGGGCCCACATTCACCTTCATGGATCTCATGCATTATTTCTTGAGCTTCGGTTTTATTTGCGCATAGGAGATTGATCCCTTCGTGGTGCCTTTTGTAGACTCGGTCTCCGATTAGTACATATCGAGAGGCTAGTCTTTGCAATGCCATCTGAGACTTCCTATTGCTGTCCTCAGGATAAGTGCCATCTTTGAGAAAATTCATAATATCAGAATACCACGGGGAGTTTGCTTGGATCTCGTTGATCTCGATACTCATGCAGTATGCCGGGCTGTTCCTTCGGGAAATTTTGAAGGACATCACCATTTTACCCTCGGGCATTTCGACCAGTGAAGCGATGGTGGCTAGTGCATCAGCAAAACGATTCTTGTCCCTTGGTAGGTAGTTGAAGGTGATTTCTTGGAACTGTCCAACCAACTCCTCGAGATGTTGACCATACCGTTGTAGAGTCGAGTCTTGAATCTTCCACTTTCTAGATGTCTGATTGATGATGAGTAAGGAATCACCAAATACTTCTAAGCTCGTGACATTTCTCTCGAGGGCCGCTTCGAGCCCTGCTATGCATGCTTCGTACTCGGCGATGTTGTTGGTGGCCTCAAATTCAAGACGGATAGCGATTGGAGTATACATGTCCTTTGGATCGACAAGTAACATCCCTATGCCATATCCATGCTTATTGGCCGCACCATCGAAAAAAAGTTGCCACTTATCTTCCTCTGTTGTGGCGTAAATTAAATGCTCTTTGGGGAACTGTACATCCTCCCCCTTCACTTCGTCACACGGAAATTCAGCAAGCTGATCATTGAACACTTTCCCCCTGATGGATTTGAGTGTGACGTAAGTGATATCGTAGCCGGCGAGCATGAAATACCATTTGGCTATTCTTGTTGACCTGAAAGGCTTCTCGAAGATGTAGCAGAGCGGGTCCACTTTTGCTACCAACTTGATTGGGAAGGCCTCCATGTAGTGCTTGAGCTTTTGAGTAACCCAAACCAATGCCGCACAAGACTTCTCTAAGACAGAGTAGTTCTTCTCGGCTCCTTGAAACCGGCGGCTGACAAAGTAGATAGCATTCTCTTTTGTGGAGTCTCGCTGTTCTTGTGCTAACATAGCCCCTAGGGCTTCATCATTGACAGTGAGATAGAGTAAGAGAGGTTTCTCTTTGTGCGGTGGAACCAAAACTGGAGGGCATGTCAAGTAATGCTTCACTTGGTCGAAGGATTCTTGGCAAGCATCGGTCCATTCTAGAGCCACATTCTTCTTGAGTAGCTTGAAGATCGGCTCACACATGGAAGTGAGTTGGTGCACAAACCGACTGATGAATTGAAGTCTGCCCATGAAACCTTTGATTTCTTTCTGCGTCTTTGGAGGAGGCATGTCAATGATTGCCTTGATCTTGGAGGGATCAGCTTCAATTCCCCTCTCAGTGACCATGTAACCGAGAACTTTTCCTCTGATGACCCCGAAAGTGCACTTTGCAGGATTGAGCCTCATGTTGTGTTGTCGGAGTCGTTCGAAGAACTTACGAAGATCGATCAAATGTTTACCGTTGGTTCCCTTCAAATGAATGATCATGTCGTCTACATAGACCTTGATCTCTTTATGAATCATGTCATGGAATAGATCCGTAACAGCCCTTTGGTAGGTAGCCCCAGCGTTCCTTAACCCAAACGGCATGACTGTGTAGCAGAAAGTGTCCCACGGTGTTGTGAAAGCTTTCTTGTGTTGGTCCTCCTCGGACATGAGAATCTGATTGTAACCGGCAAAACCGTCCACAAATGAGCGGACTTCATAGTTGGCAGTCGAATCGACGAGCATGTCGATGTTTGGTAGCGGAAAATCATCTTTCGGGGAAACTTTGTTCAAATCCCGGAAGTCCACGCAAACTCGAACCTTGCCGTTTGCCTTTCTGACTGTCACAATGTTGGCTAACCAAGTCGGATACTCAATGACTTTGATGAAACCCACACTGAGGAGCTTTTCAATCTCTTCTCTGACTTGTAGGGACCATTCTGGCTTGATCTTTCTGAGTTTCTGCTTTACTGGCTTGGCGTCCTCTCTGATCGGAATTCTGTGCTCCACGACCTTTCTGTCTAAACCCGGCATGTCTTTGTATGACCATGCGAATACATCCACAAATTCTTTGAGCGGTGCAGTCAATCTGTCTCTGTCTTCCCCCTTGAAGAAGCTGCCTATCTTCGTTTCTTTCGGCTCTTCATCGGTACCCAGATTAACAACATGCAATTCCTCATCAGCCCCTGGACCATTTTCACCATGACAACGAACCTGTTGAGCTAGTTCATTTAAGTATGTTATGTTTTCGTGGTCTATTTCATCATAATTTGAATCGTTATTAACTTGTTCATTAAGTTCATTATTAGTTAATTCATCATTTATGATGTTTGCAATCTCGGGGTACTCAGAAATATCAAATTTTCATTAGCAAAGAAAGGAAACACACGCTCAGCTATGGCCTCCATATCCTCTTGGGTGAGGGTATTAGAAACACTCTCGGACTCGAAAGTAAGTGTGAGCCGCTCTTCCTTTGTTGCTGTGTGGGGTATGCAACCCATTTCTCTGATTAGAAATTCCTCGGATACCATGGGCCCCTTCGTAGAATACCAGTTGTTGATTGGCTCGGAGCTTGGCTGGATCTCGCTGACAGATGGACTTTCCATTTATGTGTTGTTGGAGATGGCATTGACTTGACACTCGTCCATGATGGCGAATTCTTCGAACAAGGAGGCTAGATCGGACAGTTCTTCCCCCGCGGTAATCTCTAACTCGGACTCTATAGTCACTTTCTTGCCCCACCACTCTCGAGGTGACATCGGAGTAGGCTCCCTTTCTTGTGTCGGAATTTCACAATCAGTGAAGATCTCGAGACCGGGCTTTCTGACGCCCTTATTGTTAACCCATGGCTCTGGAAAGATCATGTACGGAATATCCTCCCCTTGGCGGACAAAATAACCATTCAATGTCTTGCGGTAAGGTCTTAGATTAGGCATCTCATAATGACGACCTTCCTTACGAGCTCGGGCCTTCTCGTTCTTGATGGCTTGTTCGTGCTTTAAGTCATCCTTTAAAGGCTCATATCCCAAACCGAATTTGTTCTTAATGAAGGGGACCTCGATCGGTTGCATTCTCCCTTGTTGATATTTCCCTAGGCCTAAACCAGGGAAGTAGTTCATGTTCCTCATCATGCGGAGGACTTTGCGATTGCCAAGGGTCCATGACTTGTTTCCCCCTTCTTTGTCAATGGCGTTGATTGATACGCCGGAGAGAGTAGAATCTGCTAGACCATGCTGAATTTGGTGGATGGGTTCCCCCTTTCTGTGGATAGTGACGTTTTTTGCCATGACGGTTACTATCTCATCCCCGTTTCTGAACTTCACACATTGATGGAGAGTTGAAGGGACGGCGTTGGAACTGTGTATCCATGGTCGACCCAAAAGCAAGTTGAATGAGGAGGGGACATCGAGCACTTGAAATGGGACGGACATGACCATGCTCCCAAACTCAATGTCTATTTCAACCATCCCCATGACTGTTCGGGCAGTGCTGTCGTACCCTCTAATGACTTGGGTAGAAGGTTATAAGTCGGAGCTCTTGAGCCCCAGTATGCCCATGATTCGGCTAGGCATTAAGTTGAGTGCGGAGCCACCGTCTACTAAAACTCTTGAAATGGGTCTCCCCCTTGCCTTCACTTTGAGGTAGATGGCTTCATTGTGATCGGACCCAAATGGCGGGAGGTCCATGTCGGCAAAAGTGATGACATTGCCGAAGTGAATGTGACCTATCATTGCCGTGAGGTCTTCGGGAGTTGTGTCGGGAGAAACTGATGTGTCATCCAAGTTTTTGATGACGAGGTCTCGATGTTTCTTTGACGATGCAATAAGGTCCCAAATGGATATGTTGGCTTGAGTCTTCTTGATTTGTGTTAACAAGGGATCTTCGGATATATCGCGTGCTTGCGATCTTGGAGAAGAGGAGTTAGTTGCTGCAGTATTGGGAGGGATTGTACTCGCTAGAACCCGGCCACTGCGGGTGAGCACGTTCACGGTCCCATGTAGCTTCTTCTTCCTATTTTCTAAGACTTCCCTCATAATCTCATCGTAAGTCACAACATAACAAGAATTGTCAAATTTATTCATATCATTGGAGCCCTCATTCACAATTGTCATCGAATGAGTGGTTCCTTCAAACTCTCCTACCTCTATTACATTGACCCCACCCTCATTAGGGATTATGAATTCCTTCTTGTCTATGAGGTCTTGAATGGTGTTGCGGACGGAGAAGCAATCCTCGGTGAGGTGGCCGGTGCATTGATGGTAGTCACACCACTTGTGGTGGGCATGGTTGGGACGGAGCGGTTGTGGTTGCTTGTACCCTTGGAGAGGAGTGATTTGCCCCTTGTCCTTTAGAGCTTCATAGGCCTCGGTGATGGTCATGCCGTTGAGAGGAGTGTGGACGCGGTCGTTTTGGAACCGCTTGCCTTGTGGTGGAGGGACCTTCTTGTAGTTCCCCTTGTCAGTAGTAACGGCATTGATAGAAGCCTCTTTGCTTGAACTAGAGGCGGCCTTGTAACGGTAAGTAGGAGTGGCTTTCTTAATCTCCTTGAGCAAGTCATCCATGCGTACCCCCGCCTCATACATTTGGGAGAAGTCGGAGTAGCAAGCCCCACTTAGGTGGGTGCGGAGATCAATCTTGAGACACTTGAGGAAGATGTCCATTTGCTCTTTCGTGTTTGGCCTCTCCACAATTTCAGAGAGCTTGTCATTCCATCTCCTTGTGAAGTCAATGAAGGACTCGTTGTCTCTTTGAGTGGTGTTCTCGAGCTCTTTCCTTGTGGGCCGATGAGTGGTGTTGCCTTGATATTGATTTTTGAAGGCAATCATAGCGGCATCCCAATCAAGACGGACAGTGAGCGGGAGAGTTGCATACCAATCCTTTGCCGCCCCCTCGAGAGTGAGAGGAAAGCATTGAGCCATCACTTTTGGGGAGACCTTCTTCGGAACCATATCCCAAATGTAAGTTTCGACGTGAGCCATCAGGCATGAGTTGCCCTTAAACTTGCTGATGTCGGGCATTTTGAACTTGTCGGGGAGAGAGGCCATTGTGCTCATGAGAATGGATGACTGATAAAGGCTTGTGTTGGAGCCCTTTCCCATGTTGAGGCCGTCAAATTTCTGATCAATGTATGCCATGATGGAGTCAACCATTTTGTGGTCGTTGTTGTCGGTGCTTGGCTCCCCCACTTTCTTGGTACGGGCACTAACATATGGGATTTCAAACAAGCCTTGGGTCCACTCGGATTCCTCATTGTCATTAACCCCCTTGTTCTTGGAGAGCTTGAGAAGCTTGGATTTCAATTGGTCGACCTCGGCCTCGTGGGCTTCCCTTTGACTGTCGACATGAGCTTGCCACAAGGCTTCTTTGGTTTGAGCCTCGTTGTTGAGAGTGGTGACTTGTTGTTGAAGAGTTTGGACCATGGCAGAAAGCTGTTCGAGAGTCATGGCGTTGTTGGCGCTGGAGTCACCGGCCATTGATGATGTAGAATCTGTTGGAGTGATCGGTTCACGGACAAGCCTGTTGGATGAATCCCTGTAGACGCGGAGAGTACCGATCGGACCTATAATTGGAGAAGTAGCCCTTGTCAGTCTTGGTTCACACTTTCGGTCCATGGAGAGGTAGAGAACACACAGTTGGGCACACGACTCGAACCACATAAGAAAAAGAGTTTTTTTTTTTTTTTTCATAAGTCGGAGGGACGGGGTCCCTTTTGGGGTTTCTAAGAAGATAATGGAATCGTCACACTAGTATATAGACCATCTCGCGGTCCCATATACTCATCGGATTCCATCACGTTTGTGAATCCTACATGCCTCGGGATTAAACTAAATCAATGTAGTAAAGCATACATGCGGGCACGGATTTTTATTTTCGTCCAAAATGACCACTTTTGGGGACGGATTTTTATTGCGTCCGAATTAACAAGTTGGCATGTATGATTTGAAAACATTAGTTTAGGGAAATCTCGGTACATGAAAACTGACTTGGTCACGGAGTGTTAGACCCTAACTAGAATTGTGTGGTTTGTGCTCGGCTAAAGAGAGGCTTAAAGGTCACCCCCGGCATGTAGTCATGAACTACGCCACGGGCTGAGGTTTACCGCTTCGAAAGAGTCAAGGTCGAGTGGAGCTTGAAACTTTCTAGGACGGGCCTCAACGGGTTTGGGGTTGGACTTGTGCGACTCGATAGTGAGCAATTCATAGGAGTAATGTGCATGTAGTGTGAGGTCTATCACGTGACAAAATTTTTTTATTTTTTTTTCTTTTGAAAAGAAAAGATAAAAAAAACGCGTAAGCACGTAAATTACAACTCCCGAATCACCCGTGTGACCGGTAAATAAACATGAAAATAAAACAGTCTGAAGGTCCAATTCTGTTCTGATGCAGGCAACTGTGCCCACACCCCACCGTTCTGTTCAGTCTCTAAAACCTGTTCCTGTTCCGGAAATTGGCCCAGAAGCGCGCGCCTCGGGCTGGTGTTGTGAAAAGCGCGCGCTTGGCGAATTGTACATGGGAGGTGCCCGCTTCTGGGCTGACCTGTCAGATTGTCAGAAACTTACGGAATTTGACATGGGACGCGCGCGCTTTAGACCACGAAGGTCCGAGGCGCGCGCTTCTCACGTCAATTTCCAGAATGCCCAGAAAAGTGAATTATGAACAGAACACAAGTTTAACCCTCAAGCTGTCCCCAGTAGAGTCGCCACTGTAGATACCCCGGAGAGGGACCACGGCTTTGTCTAGAGCGCGCGGATCATCCTAGGATGTCTAATTTTGTTTTTAAGAGTCGCCACCCACGTTTTTTAGGAACGTAAGAAAACCTAATGTTTATGAGCCTAAGTTTGATTTACGAAAACAGAGATTCTTTGGGACGAGGGGTTCGGGGGTTAGGTTACGAAATGGGAAGTACTTAAACACCCATTTCGCCCGAGCAAAGTCGGTCTTGTTTGTTCACAATTCACTTTAAAGATAGATGTGTTCTTCCTATTTATATGATGAGAAAAAGGGGTTTATTATTTAGAATGTAGGGAGATAACTCCTAGGCCACTTCAATGTAATGAAAGGGCCATTGGTGTCAGTCCCAAATGGTTTTTGGGTGATTGCACATTTGATTGAAGAAGAAGAAGAAGTAGAAGAAGAAGAAGAAGACAAGAGACGAACAAAGTCAAGGCATTTTTACCTATAATATCCTTCAAAGAGAGCCTCTTGAAAAGTCTTGAAGAAGAGGTTGAATACTTGGAGAATATCTTGAGTAAATTTCCTAGAGTTTTAATCCAAAGTCTAAAAAGAGGTCTCAAATCAAAAGTCCAAAAGAGGTCCCCTCCAATGATGGATTGGAGGGGTTTTTATAGTTGAAAATGGGGTGTTTTTGGAGCCAAACGGAGTCTCCAAGAAATCTTCCCCGGGCAAAATCATGTATAATGAGCAAGTGAGAGATTCTTGGGCAGAATCTGTAACTGACACGCCCCAGAAGCGCGCGCATCCCACCTAGGCGGCGGGTGGCGCGCTCGTCTGGTCTCAAGGGGCGGAGGCCCGCGACTCAGAAAGGCAAAATCTGACAGAATGGACTAGAAAGTTAGAACTGTTATTTAGTTTAGTCCCTGGACTTAACGGGGCCCGTCTAGAACTTAACCAAAGTAACAGGAACTAACAGAAAACACTTAAAAAAGGGGGAGAAACACAAAATCAAGTGTGCAATCGGGTGAGCGGTCCAAGGCGGGGTGTCTACAACTAGCTATCAATTCAAGGTGAAATAATCATGGTTAATCAACTTTTAATGTGACGTGTAGTCATTTACAAAACACTTTAACTTGTGTTTCAAAACCATGTGTTAAACATTAATGTAAGATATTAAGTCATATCACAAAAGTTGTAAACTAGGTATAAAATGGCGAAAACAATTTGCTAACATACAAAGCTATCAATTCAAGGTGAAATATCATGGTTAATCAATTTTTAATGTGACGTGTAGTCAATTACAAAACTCTTTAACTTGTGTTTCAAAACCATGTGTTAACCATTAATTTATGATATTAACTCATATCATAAAATTAGTAAAATAGGTATAAAATGGCCAAAACATATTGCTAACATACTAAGCTATCAATTCAAGGTGAAATATCATGGTTAATCAACTTTTAATGTGACGTGTAGTCAATTACAAAACTCTTTAACTTGTGTTTCAAGACCATGTGTTAACCATTAATGTATGATATTAACTCATATCACAAAAGTTGTAAACTAGGTATAAAATGGCCAAACATATTTCTAACTTACTAAGCTATCAATTAAAGGTGAAATATCATGGTTAATCAAATTTTAATGTGACGTGTAGTCAATTACAAAACTCTTTAACTTGTGTTTCAAAACCATGTGTTAACCATTAATGTATGATATTAACTCATATCACAAATGTTGTAAACTAGGTATAAAATGGCCAAAAGATATTGCTAACATACTAAGCTATCAATTCAAGGTTAAATATCATGGTTAATCAACTTTTAATGTGATGTATAGTCATTTACAAAACACTTTAACTTGTGTTTCAAAACCATGTGTTAAACATTAATGTATGATATTAACTCATATCACAAAAGTTGTAAACTAGGTATAAAATGGCCAAAACATATTTCTAACATACTAAGCTATCAATTCAAGGTGAAATAATCATGGTTAATCAACTTTTAATGTGACGTGTCGTTCCATAGAAAAGTCATTTAGTAATGTTATTAAACTATATGTTAATACACCCTTAATGTATGATATTAACTCCTATCATAAATGTTGTAAAATAGGTCTAAAATGGCCAAAACATATTGATAACTTACTAAGCTATCAATTAAAGGTGAAATATCATGGTTAATCAACTTTTAATGTGACGTGTAGTCATTTACAAAATTCTTTAACTTGTGTTTCAAAACCATGTGTTAACCATTAATGTATGATATTAACTCATATCACAAAAGTTGTAAACTAGGTATAAAATGGCCAAAACATATTGCTAACATACTAAGCTATCAATTCAAGGTGAAATATCATGGTTAATCATCTTTTAATGTGACGTGTAGTCAATTACAAAACTCTTTAGGGAATCCTTGCTTGCCACGTGTCGCGCTCTGATTGGTCATTCTCTTATTCAATTGGACAACTACCTTTGGCCACTTGCAGAATGGTGGTTGGCTCCATCAATCCCCCTTTTGAATTCTTTGATGTGAATGACTACAAATAACACTTCCGGTATTGGTTCCGCGGTCCCAACATGAAAGTTGCTTGAAATAATTTTGTGGTCACGTCCGTCTATCTGAAATATGTTTATAAGCAAGGGATGACAATAATATATTTTTAAATGCACATAATGGTCGATAAAGAGCAGTTCTAGGGGTGTGGGACCCGAAACGGGGCCCGTAGCTCAAAAAATGAACTACATATCTGTTTACTCATTTTTTTCGCTCTGATTACGAATTTGAAGTCCGTTAATCCATTCGATGGATCGATAAGGCTCTTCTTAACAATATAGGGGCCCAACCATGGAGACTTCCATTTCCTTCGAGGGTCAACATAACTTGGTCTGAAAGCCTAGAGCGAGCACTCAAAAGGTCTATTCAGAACACCTATTTGATCAAGACTACTCAACGGTATATCTTCGGATGCTATGGTTGGGTCAGCCCCAGATGTCGGTTGAAGAAGCCCTATTTGTTCATTCTGGTATCATCCCTCAATATTCTTGCTGCTGAAGCCCCAGTATCTCTAAATGATCAACCTCAAATGTTGGTTACGGAAGCCCCAGTCATGTTATAGGACAAGCCCTTGAATCTAGCATATGAAGCTCTTGTTGCACTTGTCGTTTGGAGACAACTTCATGTTTTGGCATTTCAACCTCTGGGGCTTAACTGTTATTGAGAGTTTATCAAACATTCGATGCTTTGCTGTTGATTATAACACATGGATTTTGACATTCAATACTCCTTCTTTGGGGAATCAGCTGTCTTTGAGAGTTTTTCGGTGGGCACAGCCTTGAAATTTCTAAAGCATGCGCTTTGAGCATTGCGGGTCATACTTTCAATCCGATATGGAACTTTGTTCTGATGATCCACATATTAAGGGACCTACTGTCTATGAGAGTTATCCCACATTTTTGATGTCCTTGATCTCGAGAGTTACTGAAGCCCTCATCATTTCTTGAGTCCCTTCAAAGGATCAACTGTCAATGAGAATTGTCATGTACCCTAGCATTTTGCCACCTGAATTTCCGTGTCACATGGAACAAACCATTCTCAACAAATCGTATTGTCTTGAAATCACATTCTTGCTTCTGAAGAAAACTCTAAGCTCTCGATATATAGCCCCAGTTTTGTGTTCATTCAGTCGAGATCACTTGCTGGCATTGAGATTTTGAGATCTAAAGAATAGCATTCCTTTGTCTCTTTTGCTGTGACAACTTGCAGGAGTTGGCAGGGGAAGGCACGAGGCCAGTGTTTTGTGGAAGCAAGGGAAATCCCGGTGGGATCTCCGACATCGTGTTTGCGCATAAATGAGATGACAGAAGGACGAGAGTAGGGGGAAGCCCCTAGACTCGGAATAAGTATGCATACTCACACATTGGAATCAAAGACTCAAGACTTGAACAAGCGTTAATGGTCAAGTGCCTCAAAATCAAATGGACCCTTCTAGAATAAGATTAGTGTTTTAGTTTTGATTAGATAAGCTGGACATATCATTTGAAAAAAAAAATTAGACCGTGACAAATTGACATGAGAACATCGTTGGGCAAGTGTTATGATTCGCGCCGCAGTTTGACCTCATTTGGTGAGAGGCCTTCGTCTTCACTGTTGTTGCGCTTTTGAATTTATTGCAATCTCTGGAGCCTATCTGGCTTTTGGTTTCCAGGCCCCCTTAGTGTAAGGGGTTGATAGAGCACGTTGGTCTCCAACAAAAGTCACCAATCGTTTTCGTTGATGGTACATTGTCCAAAGTCGAAAGATCGATATCTTCTTTAGTGCAGGATTGGCCTCGTATGTGCGGTGCTCCTTGAAACTGATGATGTCACAAGAGATTGTCTGACCCTCGGTCCATGTCTCATCTTCGTGTAACGAGTGATGAAGGCTTCAGTATGAATTTCCAACTGCTGTCGTTGAGGGCATACACATAAACGTGAAGTTTCGGGATATCTTTTCCAAAACATTGAATTAAACAATAAAGCAAATGGAATATGTACAAGAATAAAATAAAACAATGCTTTTCTTCTTCTTTTTGTTCTTTTTTTTTTTTTGCACTCAAGAAGAAACATAATAACTTCTGAAACATAACAATTTTTACAAGACACAAATTTACAAAATGCGAGAATTTACAATGCATCATACATTAAAAGAAAATCGCTGACACTTGCACTGGCATAGGCGTGATAATCTTCGGCCTTTTCCATTTGATTGGCCTATCTGAACATACCCTTGATTGCACCCTGAAATCTTCGTTTGTCGGGTGACTTTGTCGATTGCCTTTGTGAATTTCGTTGATTGCCTTCGGCCCTAGTTCTCATCTAAATTAATCACAGTCTAAAATTTGTTCAGATTTCATTGATTGCTTTTAATTAAGTGAGATTAATTGTTTGCAGGACCAGATCTACAAGATACGCTATTAAGAAGGCACTTGGTTGTAAGGCAAGTTCATTGACTGAAAACATACTCCCTCCGTCCCACTCGAATTAGGATTCTGGGTCAATCTAATTATACTTTGACCAATAATTTGAAGAAAAATAATGATGCTAATAAAAATTTTAAAATTTTTATTGTATCACGGTTACTAATAAATTCAATAACTGTTTTTAGATTTTCATTAAGATAATTATTTTTCTTTAATTATTGGTCAAAGTAAAATTAGATTGACCCAGAATCCTAATTCGAGTGGGACAGAGGGAGTATATTACATGACATGCAAGAAAATAAAAGCACGAAGACAAAGACACACTCTAGACTTAGAAGACAAAATAGGTGTGATCACATTACTAAGCGATAAGCAAAAGGGACATGATTAGGAGTGGGTGGTGAACCCAGTCACAAGCAAAAAGAGATCTAGACATTAGAAGCAAGATATCTCCAAAAGTAAGCAAAAGTGTCGCAGCCTTGCAAGCTAGCAAACCAAAGTCCATCCATTTATTACCTACGCCTTCGGAGTGAAAAGTAGCGGCCTCGGATTCAGTGAGCCCCAAGGAAAAAACATTCCCTTATCACAGTCAAGTTTGAGGTTTACCGACCACCTTGTTATCGATGAGGTTCTTGTTGGTCCCAAAGGGTAACAAGGGTATAGAACCGCTAGAGGGGGGGGGGGGTGAATAGCGGTTTAAAATCTTTTCGGAATACCCTTGAAAATCAACCAAGTACTTATCAGTTTGGTCTATTGCGGTTTAAAGCACTAGAACCGCTCAGATAAAATGCACAGCGGAGTTTTGCGGTTTTGTCCAAACTGAATTATAAAGAGTTGGGCGGTTTAAGTGGTTGAAAAGGAATGATGCAACTGACAGGGCACAACTGAAGTATCACAAAAGTATGCAAATCATTTATCAAGTCATTTCACATGAAAGTAAATAAAACTCATAAACATAAATGTAAATGACAAGACAGAAAATAAAGATCAAGGACACACAATTTGAAGAGGTTCGTTCTTGAAAGAACTACGTCTTCTACCTAGGTGGTTAGCCTAGGATTTTCTAATAGCTACTAGACTTGTATTGATTTAGAGGAGTTTTTACAAGATTACAAATGAATCCAAACTCTAAATAAACAATCTAACCTAACAATGCTATTATAACAACCTGTGTTTTCGAGGTATATAATCTATAAGAAAATATACTCCGGTGTGTAGTGTGGAAAGAAATCAAGAGCTCAAAATATCTAAGTGATGGTGAGCAAATGATTACTTTCTGTGCAAGGCTGAGTTGTGATGATTTGAAGGCTTGAAGCTTTAATGAAGAACTCTGGGTTTGCTAAGGAGATGATGAAGATATGAGTATCTGTGTTTTCAATCTTCAAAGCAACTTGAATACTTGGGATATTCTCTTTGAAGCTCAGCAACCTTCAATGTTGAACAATGAAGTCTATTAATAGTGAAGGCATTAGTGACCGTTGGACAATGAGGTGAGTCATTGTATGGCGTTTTAATGCGCTGTCACAATCCCATTGGTTGACCTGTCACTGTCGTCCTTTGCTTTTGCTTTGTGGCAGGAAGTTGTTGGATCACTACCTGACATTTTCCTTTTAGTTGTTGAAAAGTACAACGGTAACTTTTCAAAAAGCTAAACCGACATTCCCAGAATAACTGAACCATGACTTGAAGTTTAACGACAAGTCACCAGTCATTCAAATTTATGGTTGAAAAGCGAATGTTTGTCTTCAGGAGTAAATGACAGCAATAACTTCTTCAATATCTTGGTCGGCGGTTCCATCAGATGCATGTGCGGTTTCATGAATGAACTTGAAATGCGGTTTCATCAAAGACACAAACTGCGGTTTGATGAAGGACTTAAGGCACCATGCTGGCGTTTGAAGACGGCGGCTTGAGGGACTCTAAACCGCTAAGAGTAAACCGATCATAACTCAGCCTAACTACTAAAAATCTAGAAATGGACTTGTCTAAAAATTGAAGTAAAACTTCATTACAAGTAAACCTAAAGTCAATAAAAAGACACGTGAATGGGTCAATCAAATTAGGT